>QUSF01000061.1:112006-323293 GCA_003676055.1 Chloebia gouldiae
GTGGGCGCTGCCGGCACACGAACCGCCCCATCCCCGCCCGCGGAAGCCCCGGCGGCCGCCGCGGCGCTCGCACACCTGCGGCGCCCCAAACACAGGTGTCCCGCGGAGCCGCTGCCACCCGCAGGAGCGGCAATACCTCACACACAGGCTGCGGTGCCCCCGGCAGCTGTGCCGGGGCTCCCCGCGGCCCCGGAGCCATCGCCCGGCGCGGACAAGCGCCAGCACGGAGACTGTCGCAGCCCGAACACACGCGACGCACTCCAGCCGCGCTTGCGCTTGTTCAAGAATACAATATTGACATTTTAACCGTGTAATTACACCCCACTGCAGAGCGTGAATCCCCGGCTGAAGGCCATGCCAAAACCCGCACATCACGCCACCCCCAACCCAGCCCCATCCCCATCCCACCTCCATTCCCAGCCAGGGATTTCTCACAGCTGTTGCTCCTTTGCAGGTAAAATTGGTTCATACATTATTCACTGAAATTATCATTTCCTAAATAATGTCTGACCTTTCAGGCTGCGAGCAAAAACGGGCAGTATTCTTTTCCACCCCCCCATCCCCATTTCACTGCCCTTTCTCTTTTGTTTTGTTCTGTGAGAAATACCGAGCTGTTTCGAGTTGCATGAGCGGTTTATACACATTAGTAAATCTTCAGAATGAAACTTTCCCTCAGTCTTTGTCTTTGTTTCCTTAATGGCAGCTATAAATTACTACTCTCCTTTCTCACTGGAGCATCAGGCTTCATTGCTTTTGAAATGATCAAAGTTATTCTCTTTTTAAATCCAATGAGAAGCAACCTTTTGTGTCTCCTGGACGGCTTCAGTCTTAAGCAATCTCATCTATAAATACATAAAGCTGCTCATTAAACACTCCAAGGATTCTCCAGCCCTGCACCCCAATCTTCCCCCTCACCAACAGAAAGAAATAAATGAATGAATGGTTTCTCGACAGTTTCCACGATCTCCCGAATAACCCATCATACTTGGGGTGGGAATTGACACGCCTGCACATCTCTCATCCAGGGCTGTCACTCAGGGTTTCTGCACAAACAGCTCTCCCAAATGGACAGAGAAGCCATCTCCCATCCAGGCACATGACCTCAAGCCACCTTACAGAACAGCTGGTACACATTTCAGGCACTGCCCAGTCAAATCCCCTCAATGAACTTGACCAGTATTAATTTAATTAACTTAGATCACAAGATTTGCAAAACACTAAGTAAAACACATATGAAGAGTGTAGCAGAAAAACCAGTGAGAGACAGTGAAGACTTGTGTAACCAAAATATCCAAAGCTTTCTGAGGCACCATAAAAGCAAAGCATCTTTCTTACTTCTGTAAACTAAAACATAAAGTGAGACATAAATATTTGGGAATGCCTGAGTTAGATCAAAAGATTTCACTGCAGCTTGGAAAACAAACAGAACAATATCAAATTTATCTTAGCTAATGAAGCCATTTCTTATACATAAATCTCTAAGTGTTTTGTGAAGGATCCTGGCTATTATTTCACATATAACACACATTTGTTTATGATGAAGAATTGCCATTAAAATATCTCTTTAAAGACACAAACCAGACAAGCTCAGACTTCAACTCAGATGCCTTTCTGCAGCCTTTTTAACTATTTCTATTCAACAACAGAGTCACAGTGACAGATGACTGCTCTGGGCACGAAGACCTTGACTGAGAGAGAGAGAAGCTAGAAAAATTCTTAAGATTCAACTTCAGCACTAAGTATTGAGGAAAGGAAAACAACTATACCAGGGCAGTTGGACAGGAAGACAACCCAAATAGGACCATTTGGGGATTTTTTTCAGCAATTTAAAATAAAATCAAATAACAAAGTTTCAGGGAGGAAAATAGGTCCTGGAAAATAGCTACTTCCATAGAGGTAAAACCCCCAGTTCCCCTCTGCTCTCCATTTTCACTATCACAAGCAGTTGCCTCATATTGAGAGATGGAGAGTAAGCTGCCACAGAGCAGCTAGATGTAAAATCTGCTAAAGAAACTGTACACCTGATGTCCCGAATAGAGATTAATACTTTTGTCTGAAGAATTTGGGTGAAAAACTGCTTTATGCTTCATAATACTTGTTAAATTATATTATTTGATAGCAACCAAACATTATTTGAAGATATGTAGATTGCCATTTCATCTGCACTTAAATGAGAAGTAGCAACTCTGCTGGCCTGCATCATATTGACCCAAAATTTAGTATTACTGAGTGAGCATAATAAGCGCTTGTGACAGCAGCTGAAAACAACTGGGAGGGCTGGGAGATGCCAGAACGGTCAAAGGAAAAGTAGGATGCCAATAAGTGAGAAAACTTTCAAATATTTAATTTTTCCAAAGCACACAAAAAATGTCTCAGAGCTGTAGTTTCAAGCCTTGCTCACCTCCAGATGTACACTGAGTTTTGAGTAATTGTTTCTCTTCGAAATGTATCACTCAAATTTTTGCACTTCTCATCTTAAGTGTCCCAGGGTTGTTGAATTCTGTGTAAAAACAACACATCTTCAGTAATCAGCAGGAGCTGCACAGACTCATCTGAGACAGAGAAATTTATGAATTCACTGGTAACAAGGGGCATTAAAAACCCTCCCATGTAATTTATATATCTTGTGTAAGTCTTTTTATGCCACTTGTAGAAAAACATTCCCCAAACATCAGATCCACCAGTGATATTTTAAATGTTGTAGGATCTGCATCTTAACATGCCACTGTCCCTGAAATGAAGAACAGTTCCTGTTTATAGCAGAACTGAATACAGCCTGATCTATTAATACACATACATTTCTGAGATAATAGGGGGGAAAAGGAGACACTTTGTCAAGTGAAATAACTTTCAGACATTTGCATTTCCTTGTGAGAACTTTCCAAGTCATTGCTACAACAAATGGTAACATTTTAGACCAGAGCAGTGTGTGAATAGTCCCTGCCTGTGCACCCAGAGCTGCACAACACACTTTTCCCACCAAGGCCCTGCTCTTGGTGCTCCTTTTCCATGGAGGAAATCTGAAAAACCTGAGGCCACCACCTGTGACAAGGTGAGTGAAGCTGCACTTACCCCAGCTCCAGGCAGGCCTAGCCCACATCCATCCCTGCAGGGGGGCAGGAGCAGCAGGTCTTCAAGCCCAGGGAGCAGAGATGGCCCCAAGCTCCTGAGGCAGCTCTGGTGTCCCTCACGGGCTCAGCACACCCACAGCAGGTACCAAGCCCATGACTGCACCTCAAAATCTGGCCAAGGATGAGGCCACAGCACCAGCTCACCAGAGCACAGCTCAGGCCAGGTTCGTCCTCTGGCATCCCCCAGGGAGACACCATCAGTTGGCAGTGCAGGATCACTCCCAGCTCAGGCAGTTCCCCCAAGAGGGATAGCGACACTTGTTATTTTGCTTTGCTTAAAAAGAGCCTCCACCACAGACCAGGTGCAAAACTTCCAGTGCAAAACCATCACAGGGGTGTGAGAGGTGAGGCTACAGAGACACCTCCAAATTTAATGATCCAACTCCTTCTCTTCTGTCTTCCCTGGTGGTTTAGAACATTCAGTGGTGACCTTGCACAATTTCAAACAGAGGAAAAGGCAGCACATCTGAGGGTGTGTGCTCACAGAACCTTCCAAGGACTGTGCTGGTCCCTTTGCCTCCCTCTTCTCCCCAGTCCCTGACTCATGAGCAGGCATCTCCTCCACTGGTGGCAGTCTGACTGACAAGGATGGCCTGGGGGAAGCCTTGGAGCTGGGAGGGAGCTGTAGCTGAACAGATCAGACACAAAACTGTACAACAAAGGTCTCCTGAAATGAGCCACTAAAACATCCCACAGACCTGCAGCCAGGCAGTGAGCCAGATATCAGCCAAATTATAACAGGGTTTTTGAAAATAGCACATAAATGCTATTTTTTCATGTTAGAAGACAAATTTTATTGCAATTCAGCAAATGAGCTACACCTGTAAAATCTCTATGAATATCCATTCACATTTAATGTCCAATGGATTGAAATGGCACAGGAAAAATTAAAAAAGGAAAACAGTACCTGGTTTTGTCATTATAATGTAAACTTCAACACGTCCCTTAAAAAAACAAGCCAGTGATTTCCCCATGTAGTAAAATATATAGGTTATAAGGTATTGATGATTTATCTTAGTTTAACAGACAATATCTAGGTATAAAATAAAGAGCTACAAAGATGTGAAGTACGTGTACAATTTCTTCAAGTATTTTCAAGTATCCTATAGTCTCTTCACTATGGAAAAAATTCATTTGACAATATACAGAAAATGTTAAATCTTAATCGTTTCACTGCAGAAATCTTAACATATTCATGAATTTAAAACACATAAAAAGTATGGGTCATCCAACTAGTAAGTCCCATTTGAACAGTTTGAAAAATACTCTTTGTAATGGAAAAAGTTGTGGAATAGTCTCCAGTTCATTAATGTATTTTCAGCTACAGAATATCAGGTGGTTAAAGTTTATGGCAGGTAAAGGCTTTTTTTTTTCTTTTGTATAAACTTACCATCATAGTATTTAATTACATTTAAACCAAGTCTTTATTAATTTGCATTTTCTTTTTGTATAAAGTATCACTGTAGCATTAACCAAAGAAGCCTAAATAATTGATAGGTGATAACCTAATTTTTCCTCTCAAATCAGGTATGTCCCTGTAAACATGTTTGGCCAGTTTAGCATTATGTATTTTCATCATTGCATGATGAACTGCTTACTTTTTTATCACTGCATTTCTCTCTCCAGAATGAATGCGTGCTGTTATAAAGATTTTCTTTTCTCATTAACTGTTACCAAAAAATCCCCACTGAACAACAGAACAGCACAGCCACACTAACTGCATCTACCAAACCTGCCCCCTTATTTTGGAAAGTAACAGGAAAAAAAGTTAAAACTGCATTACTCTGAACAAAGGGAGAAGGATTTTACAAAGCTCTGGATAAAAAGGTGCTGACTACACTGTTTGTTCCTATAAAGTTCAGCAGAATGGCATGGCAAGAGCAAATGCTGGATCCTAACCTTATCCTGTGGGACTGCTGCTAGAACAGCCATGGGAGAAGTGGGTGGGTTTGAGTTGAGCACTGCAGAGTGGTGGGATTTTGGCTGCTCCTACAGCCTGGGCTGTTCTTACACATGCCAGCCAAACCTCTTCCCAAAATCCTGGCACACGCTAAATTTAATACCTTGCTCTTCCTTGGATGCCTTTGGAGCTAACAAAACCAGCTTTAGTTCTGCTGCATCTCAGAACCTTCTACTGCTCTAATACCTCCAGACTTGGAAGTCCACAGCAGAAAGTGCTTTGAAACCTAAAAGGATTAAGCACAGGACACCTGTGAGAGGAGGAGGAAGGTCTATCTCAAACTGGTTTTTGCTGTGAGAATAAAGGAACCTAGGAGCTGGAAGAGGATCTCTGTCTCTCTTGCACTCGGGGTGCTCTCACTGATGGACAGCATCATCCCCACGAGCCAGCCAAGGAGCTCACCCTAGGCAATCACCAAATCCCAGCCTCTGCCCATCCCAGGGATCTCCAACTGACCTAATGAGGGCAAAACAATCCACACCAAAACAGCCATTAGGCCATTGGTATAGTGTCTCACTAGGTAAACTTGTGTAAGGAAGGAAAAAAAAAGATAAAAAAAGAAACTCAGTTCAGGAAAATTACCTCATACAAGATAAAATTAATCCACCCTTAATACTATGAGATACATGCTTTTAACAGGATCAGCTCAACTGTTAAGGTCAAAATACAGAACCTTTCTGTCTTATTTAATAAGCCCTGGTAAAGTCAGGCCTAGTAAAGTAATTTTCAAGACAGCTGAAACAAAAACAACAACAAAAAACCCAAACAAATCAACGAAAAAACACCAAAATAAACCAATTATTTTTGCTATTATTAATGTATTAGGGCAGGCGTAAAAAGATTATCCTAACATATTAAATTGAACATATGAAATTCTTAGAATGCAGTAAAACTGGTTTTTTTTATTTTTGCCATTCCAAAGTGGGAAGAAAAATTTTAAAAAACGAGCAACAAAACCAACCCTGCACACACAGAGAATACTCCTGTGAAATGCTCCTGTAATCTGTTAAAGAATTTGCATCCACCCCATGTGAGGAGTGACTCAGACACTGCCCTCACATCTTCCTAATGCTACTGTGAAATCAAAGAAGAATCTTGCTCTGATAAGTAGAACAAAGGAACTTCTCAGTTTAATAATGAAATAAATAGGACAAAAGTAAAAATAGTCAGAAATTTAATACATGTGCTATACTCATAAATTATGGAAATAAAACTATCACAAGATGTGACTAAGCTGTAGGTAAAGTAAAAGTGCTACAATAGTGTATGAACCAAAAAACTTGGACTGTGCTTCTCCAAAGAGAGACAATACTGAGATAAGTTTATACAGTGGAGACCTCTTAAATACACAGCCCTGAACGTCTGTACAGTAATTTGTGATGCTGATAAATCAGCCTGTCCTTAAGTCACATATTCATTTCAAAGAGATTTTTATCAGAGGATTCAAATGAACAGAGATGCCTTTAGGCATTTGCCAAGTTCCAGATCTCCAATAAATTAAGCTTTCAAAATGTTTGTGTTTCATAGCAGAAATTAATTAAATTTTCTTTACAAAAAACAAAAGCATCCCAAATGCAGCAGACTGTGACAACGGGATCCAAGACATATGCACTCAAAAGGAAAAACTTAATTCCACTTTCTTCTCAGAAACATTAAGAAATCCTTATACTTGTTAGTAAGGTATACTGTTATTACTTCAGATGGGGCATAAAGATCTTTATTTAGTCATCTGGCATCTGGGGAACTCCTGTCCCTCTTTATTAGCAGTTAAGAGAATTACCAGCAGCAACCATATACCAAGCTTCAAAAGGCTGGTTTAAGTGTAAATATTCTTGTGTTATGAACAATTATTCCAGGTTTTTCATTTAAGTGGGCTACACTGTAAAATCTGAATTGCAACATAATATAGCCAGTTGTATCATAGAAGATTTTTTTTAAAAGACAAATTTACAAAACACAATGATAGGTTAAATAAATAGAAAACATCAGCTAAAAAACAGACTTAATTTCTTCTTCTGTGCAATTACGTACCAATATGAAAAACATTACTTTGATCTCTGGACATTTCAAGGTTCAGTCTCCTGGATTTCACTAAAAATAATACTAACAACAAAAATAAAGGAAAAATAATTGTTGACAAATCAGTGCTTTGGAGCTATTAAAAGCACAGATCAGATCTGTAGTTCCCTTGCAGCAGAACATGACCCAACACCTTAAAAATCAAACATTGGTAATAATGTTAATATATAAAATATTAGTTTAAAAACTATAGAATGACCTTCTCAGCAGAAATGGAGTGTATACACTGGGGTCTATGACACAGCATATCTGAAGGCAAGTTCACAGAATGCTGAAAGGCTCACTGCACATTTTCTATGGCAAGGAAATACTGCAGCTTTAAAATAAGCTGCACAATACTCATCTCTATCTCTTTCACATGAAAGTGTGTAAAAAGCAAATCAGCAAATAAACTCTGAAATAGATTTATACCAAAATCCTCTTTTTTTACATTGAGTTTACAGCTTCTATCCATTTGCCTGTACTATTTCTGGAGTTTCCTTCAAGAAAAGTCAAAGTTGCATTTTTGGGCCATGAACAAGTTCATGATACAATGTACTGGCAAGACAGAACTTTTGCATACTAATGAGATTCACTCCTTGTTGCTTTTTTTTGTGTTTGTAAAGACAGTTTTTCCTGTGGGACGGGAGGTCAGATGTCGATTCCTTTGACAAGAGAGGCCTCCAGGGTGATGTTGAACTCCTGCAAGGTCTGCAGCACCCGAATCAAAGAATTCACCAGCGTGTGATCCTTAATCAGGGCTACGTCCTCATACATCTGGGCTGTAATGGGGCAGTCTGCAAGCAGGGCGATCCAGTGGTGCAAAAGGTGATCTCTGGCAAGGGGCCAGTGGGCAGTGTGGGAATAAAAATAAAGCCAAGTTAATTTCACATCTGCACAGACATGATTTTATTCTTTGCTTTTAAGCAGACCTACCGTGCTCTCCACTTACGAGACAGGGAATGGGGAGTAACTGCCCCATGTGCAGCATCTTTTTCATTTCATTAGAATATCAATAACAATTATAAAGAAGTTTATTTGTACCTGGCTCCAAGACACACCAGCATCTGAAACTTGCCATCCTTCCCAATGTTTCTTGGCGTGTTGTTGATAGCAGTGATAAAACGACAGAAATTCCTGGCCCTTGTCTGCCAGTTCTCTTCTGGGACCATCTCGTTCTGCTCAAGGGTCTCATAGTATGTTTGTGCTTTTTCTTAAAAGAATGGTGGGAAATAATGAAGTTTCACCAGTACATTTAGAAGAAAATTAAAATTAAAAGGCCTCAGATCAAAGCTCATCCATTAATTTCCTGAATCATTACTTTGAGGCACTGTTTTTTCTGTTTGATTCAGTCCTGTGTTCCCCCTGTATAAAACTGGGATTCCACTTCCTCTCCTCTGAACAATGCTAAAGAGGTTCACCTATCCACTGAATCTGAGTGCAGTAAAATGATAATATAAGGGGAACAGCAATGTTAAAGTCGCTATTCAAAATATTGAAACATTAAAAATAATGTGATCTATCTGCTGTGCTTTGAAAGGCAACTCAACCTCTTACAAGTGTGATTTCCCGCTTTCATTGTGCTCAATTAACAACAAGGTTACCCCATGCCAATTCACCACCCTATTCATGTACCTCCTCCTCAGTAAGACAGTTTGTTTTACACCATTACTGCTAGAAGGACAAAGCCCAGTTGCTGCATCAAGCACAGTCAGCTTTGGCAGAAGAGAGGCTCTCTCACGACGGTACGAGCAGGTAGGAGCTCTCATGGCCATTCAGCTCTTGAGATACCTCCAAGAAGTCTGCTCTTCACACCAGCTGAGACACAACAGCAGTGAAAAGGAACACAGCTGGATGTGTTTCAAAGACACAAACAGGCTCTGGGATGTTATCCACCCACTCACCTAAAAAATCCCAAATGAAGACATTCTTGAAGAGTCTTGGTGATTTAAATCCGTGCTGGAACACTTGCTCGAGAGCTGAAACAAGTCCACTTTCTCCACACAGCAGCAGGGTCAGGCTGCCTCTCTGCCAGCACACACAAAAAGCACACACACTCATCACCTCGCTTTGGGACTCCGGGATACAAATGTCCCACTAAGTTTTTAAATAAACAGATGCCTAAAGTTCACATCTGCTGTCAAACAGTGACCCCAAACAGGATGGCCCAGTTCTCACAAGTCCTAAGCATTCAAAAATGGATTGACATCTCTAAGAATGAGGCTGAGGAAAGCATTGTCAGGGCCTCATCAGCCTCAAACAGGCCAAGATAATGAGCAGGTTTTACCTGTAATAATCATCACTACAGAAAATTAGGAAAATATTTTCCTCTATTTTTAAGCAACAGAGATCACAGACCCAGTGTAGCAGAGGCACCTCTGATTACTTATCAACAAAAACAACATTTAATATTCAGTAAAAAAAAGTCTTTCTTCAGCACATGATGGCAAATTCTATTCTGCAAAACCAGTGCATGACCACTTGAGATTATTACCAACATGATCACTGACTAGAATTACCCTGGATATGAATCTGTCATGCCATAATGAATTTAGAAGTCAGGCACTACAGGAATGTAAAAAAATCCTGACTGTCAAGCACCATCCATCCACATCCAGCACTGCTCTACACCTCTCTTGCTCATGGGGCTGGACAGGGGCATGCTACTTAGGTCTGTTTCAGAAAATCACTGCTGTGTCAGCTGACTACATGTGTAATGCAGAAGAGTCTTGAAGAGCACTTCTGCTTCACTTTCTTGGGGGATGTGGATGTTTTCAGGGTGGCCTTTGTTTCTTTCCCATTTTTTAAAGTGGCCCATGGGTTTTCACATTTTAAGTAGCAAGAATAATGTAAAACAGACATCAAAAACCTACTTAGAGCTCAATGCAGATATAAAATGTCAGTTAATTCAGAACAAACTAAACAGTAGGCAGTGCTCTGGATAGTAGAATTTGACTTGGTAGAAAATGACTAATTCCACAATTTCCAATACCAGAATGTTAACAATTAATTTAACAAAATGCTCCAGTTAGCAGAAAAACACAGGTATTTGAGGCTGTACTATCTCAGTGGTGCAGTCTCAGTATCTCATTTTTGCTCCACTTCAGGAATTCTCAAGCACATGGCTGTTTATTCAGTTTAATTACTTCTGCTATATATTCTTTCATGTTTACTAATCAGAGTTTTAGGACAGGAGTGTCATTACACAGACATCAACCCCTCACCTCCTTCTCTGGCTTGTGGAAATGCTTGACAATACCATTAACAGCTTCACCAATAGCTTCTTGTATCTGACCAGTATTTAACTCTGCAAAACACAAAAATAGATCCAGTTACAGCTTCAGAAATCATACCTGTGTGTGAGGGTTATGGCACAGCATAAAGCACAGCAGAGGAGCATGAACAAATATAACTTTTTCTGTTAAGGAAACAGTGCTGGGCTGTGGGTAATGCAAACCCAACTCTATATTTATTTGTTGTTGAGGAGGTAGGAAAATTGAGATTGTTTGGTTTTATACTGAAGTTAACACTGTGGTGTTTCAAAACACCAGTAGTGGAAAGGGTTTTTACACTTCATGTGAATTGTCAGACCAGGACCCAAAGCTAAGAAAAGGAGCAGTGCTTTATTTAGGACTAACAAATCTGGGCATCCTGGAAATAATTCCTGTGGCAGTTTTGCTGCAAACCCAAGTATTGGTATGGTTGGGAACAAAGAAACCACCCGATTTATCAGGAATAAGACAACAACAGAACACTGACCTCAAGAGCAAACAAAGAACAGAAACCACTAGCAACATTCTTCATCATTCATTCATGAAGGACAGACAGAGAAAAGGCTGCAAATTTCTACCGTCCTCCATAGCATTCATTCCTCAGGTGAAGGACAATACATAAAACACCAGTGGGCCAGGAGCACAGACAGATATGCCACCCTTTCAGATTTCAAAACTTAAGAAGACAGAACAGGATGCCCAGGATTATCATTTGGAAGTTAGCTGGAGTACGAGCAGGACACTGGGCTGAGTTTCACAGGTCCTCCCCCAGCTCTAGTTGTGTTTGCAAGCCTTCAGGTGATGATGCAGAACAGGACAAGATAGGACAATCCCCAGCACTCACTTGGCTTATTGTTTGGTGAGATAGTGACAAATCTCCTGATCATGCTTGGAGACTGCTGCAGGGGAGGGGTTCGGCACTGCCGCTCATCAGCCTCAGTGTGCGAAGTCAGCAGCTCTCCCACCAAGATCCTCTCTAAGCTGCCATCATCCATTCCTTTCCCAAGCCACCTTCCACAGGGAAACCTAACAACATCAAAGAGATAGATGGGTCAATCCAGATTCAATTCCATGCTAAAGACTTTCAACTGCAGTTGCCTAAAGCCCAAATCCTGCTAGCATAGTTATCAGCAAGATTTCATTCATCCAGCACCAAGTAACGAAGTCTTGGCTTTGGCTTTTGCCAGCACAGGCAGCAAAAGTAAAACAGCTTTTCAGTTCCAAGTTTGTGCTGAGTGTTGCAGTAGATGAACCATCCACAAAGCAGATTTTGCTTGAGTCCCACATGTAGCATGATTTGAGGAAAAATGGGTAAAAGGGGAAATCCTACTACATCACATAGATGGGTGAAGAAATACACTGAATATGCTACATAGTGAGCCAGCTGTTAAACAACCCAAATATATGTTTAAATGCCAGAACACCAGTACTTCTACTGAATTGGGGTATTAAATCAGACTCTAGAAAGCACACATGCTCATTTGTTCATTATCACTTTCTCTAAACCAATGTTGATGGCTGTTTAATCAGCTTAATTGGAAAATTGAACAGCATCCAAAAATAGAATCTTTCCTCTTCATTTAATTACAAATGAACTGGCATGGAGACCTGAGTGGACTTACCCGCCAATCTGACATCAGCATGAGCCTGACAGTTTCCCTAAACAAAGGATAGGGCATCAAACTGTGCTGTATCTAACATAAATAAATTTAATTCTCACTGTAAGTTCCATTCCTTTACTTTCCCATGTAAGCACATGTTTCTAACACTCATAAAGCCTTGTGTTCCAGCTTGTGTCCAGAGGTGTCTCTATAACACCTGGAGTACCCACTCCTAATATAAAATACCACCTATATTTGATAAGCAGTAAGCTCTGACTTGCTGATTCTTCCTTGGGCTCAAGGCAGATTATTTCTACGCTGCACAACAGTCAACTCATCCTCTCCACCAACAGTCTGATATGAGACATGAACATCTGCAAACTGCAAACCCTGTTTGAATTTGTAAGAACCAGCGTTTGTTTAATGCCAGAAGCCAAACGATCTTTCTGTGCCTTCAGGTCGAGGCAACTGTAGACACAGAGTCCCAAGAGATCATATCTTTCTAATCAAACAAGCCCTACTGTGCCAGCTCCCTGCAGGAATTCTACTTACCCCACATGAAATGCCAGGATGATACTTACTTGTAAGTATGCCCTGTTATTTCATTTCTGACCATAACATATTCCACAAGCCACTTGGCATACAGCCCTGAATTATCATGTCCTATTTGCACTGTGGTCAGTTTTCCCAGGTTCTGGAACTGCAAATTAAACAGAGTTTGTCAGAGGAAGCTGAAAGAAAGCAGCATGTTGGGGCAGTAAACTACGAGGGATCGTGCTCAGACAAACTTAGAAATGTGGTTCCTGTTTCTGACTGCATGGTTGGTTCTGGGCTTTTTAGTGGTAGGCAGCTTTACTTGGTTTTGTTTGTTTGCTTGTTTTGTTAAATACTATTCTGATCTGCACAGAGCACATCAGCTGAACTAGATTCTTCAATTTTACCCAATGGACACAACACACATGCAAAAATCAGAGCAGAATCACTTCTTTGTTTTGCAACAGAAGAGGATATGACACCTCCCACAGTTGTAACAAAGACAGTCTTGTCTATCCCTTGCACTAAGGATTGCCAGTCATTTTGCTCTGCATGCTATTAAATATAGGTTAAATGTTCTATGCACAGGCACAAACTATCTGTGACTAACCACAAAGATAGGAAATGTATGGCAAGGTGGTACAGCAAGGGGAGAATTTAAAATGTAACAAACAGAACATCCAAATTGGGTTTTGTATCAAGTAACACAAACCTCAAAAGTCATTTCTAATATATTCCTGGGAATCTGCAGGACTCCTGTTTCACCCAGTTCTCCCGAAATACAGATCCAAGGATTGGCTGTGAACATTGAGCCACCGAGTTTCTTGCTGGGAACAATCAATATATGGTATGGTATCACTGCAAACACAAAAGAAAGAACACTTTAAAAATGAAGAAGAATAATTATGTAACCTCTTTAGTCAAGAAAGGGGCAAAAGACTAAGTCATAAAACAGCACTGCAGTACCATGCAATGTTAAAAGAACTTCAGAGATCCCATTTAATCATGCTGACACTTGCACACTAAGCACTGACTGACAATGGGGAAGTGTACACATATACAGCAGCCACTAAGAAGCAGAGATGACACCAAAACAGTGTCAAGTGAAAAAAGAAATTTGGATGGAATAATGCCTTCTCATGAGTGTAATCCCTTTTTATTTACCAACCTCACAACATGGCACAAAGGTGGTTACTTATCCTCAGCCTAGTGACAAGGATGTAAAGACATGATATTCCTGTACTGCACTGTAGCTCGGCACAACTCCCCCAGGTCCCACTCAGGCAATAACTGCAGCCTTTCTCTACAGGCATGGATGGCAGCAGCATTCCCTGCCATGGCTGAACAAATCCAGTGAAAATACAGCATAATTCTGCAAATTTCTCGCTGCCATGTCACTTTTAGTCATGCTAACTTTAGAACGCATCAATTTCTTAAAAGAACAAGCAATTTCTTTCCCTTCTACATACCAGCACAAATATGCTCAAATGCTTTCTGGTCTCCTGGTTCACCTGTGATACCTCAGTATCACCTAAGCTGCAGTCCCTCCTCTGACTCGCAAAGCACATGCTCTTCTACCACCCAGAACCTCCTGCCCAGCCCTCTGTTAACCAACCTTTTATAATAAAATCCAATTCTCTGAGTGGTCACTGTGTTTCTTGGCTTTCTACCCTTCTTTCATAGTGCATAAGCAGATTACAGTCAGGGCTTTTCAGCTGAGGCATTTAATGCATTTCTCCCTCAACATCTCCTCAGCTGTCAGTGCCCTCGAGAAAGCATTTGGTGGTTGGAATTTCTTAAAAGCCCATTTAAGAATGAATTAAAATGTTTCCCTTTTTATTTTCTGTGCTGATAGTCCTAAAGTAAGTGACAATTTAATTGCATCCAGCAGACCAGATTTTCACATTATCCAGAACTTACCTGCAAGACCAAAAGCTATTTTGCTTGGATGTCTGTTTGCTTTGTCTTTCATACACACAAGTATTAATCACAACACGTCACCAAGGGTAGTCCTTTCACATATCCCACCCCCAATTTCATAAGCCTTGCTAAAGTCTTTCCTTATTTTGCCTTCCCTGCTGTCCTGTGGCAGCAGGCACATCAATCTTTGAGAACTCTGTAGCACAGTTAAGTGTTATAGTTATCAACAATAGCTTAGAAGTTTCTCTAGGGTATCTTTTTAACAACTAGAAGGAAAAAAATGCTGAAGAGTTCTGATGCAACCCGCAGTGGGCATTTCATTGTTACCCCAAACCCAGAGACAGGCATGCAGCAAAGTAGCCTGAGCACAAAAAAAAAGAAAGGTTTGTTTTCTTTTAATTCCAAGCATGCATTAATATTCTTGATACTGAAAAACCAAATGTACTTATTTAGCATCATGCAAACAAGTCCACAACAAAAATTTCAGCTAACTCACCTCCGACTAAAATTATTAGAGCTATGCATTTTACTAAGTTAGAAACAAAAGTGACAGAGAGAGAAACTCCTGCCCACTAGAGAAGATCATGGAAACAGCAATACAGCACACACAGATGGATCCCAGGGGAAAAAAGCAGAACAATTACATTAGGGCATATTGCTCAGAGCTGTTTAGAATTTTGGACAAGGACTCAACCAAATCTAGAAATCACAGTTGCAGGGAAAGCAAATACTTACAGATTGTTGTGAAAACATTGGTAAAGCAAAAGTAATCAACAGCATTGAATGACAGGAGATGATACAAGAACTGTTCTTTCTCATCATCACAGCGGAGGAATGCGTAACGCTTGTAGAGCTTTCTGACAAAGCAAAACACATAATCTGTCACAGCAACAAGATGCTTCCACTGAAATGTTTTCTACTGTGCAAATTTATTAGGTACACTATGAATAATGGGCTAGGAATTACAAATGAGAAGTGATACTGGGAGAGTCAAGGGTTTTCAGTGTGCCAAGATACACTGAGTCTCTGCAAGGCTGACATCTCCAAGGTGAATCAGTCCAGTTCTCATTATCTTCCACCCTTCAAATGTAACATTTGGTTTAAGGGTCTTCTCCCATCCAAAAACACCCCAAGATGGGAAAAGGAATTTTGCACTTTCTTGAAAAAAACTTCTGACTTCTTTTGACCATGTAAAATGCCAGAACTGAAGTCAAGAAAGTTCTCTTAAGTTACTTCTGAGCAGAAGGTGCCATGGGAGAGTTCTCCAGCACATGATGTATGACAGAAGACTGTTCTCAAAGGACATAAGACAAAAACTTTGGCTATCTGCTTGTATTTGGCTATAGGTGATCACCCAGGGCCTACAACAACCTGCACATTAATACAGGGAATAGTTCCAGTGTTGATAGTACACAGCTCCTGACATAACCAAAATGATAGGCACGCAAAGGTGGCAACCAATAAATAACACAAGTGTTGGCAATAATCATAAAAGAAAAGCATGCCAAAATATATCAAAATCCAACTGATGCTGCAGGAATTCCTAAACTCTCCAGAATGCAGGGATTAGGTAAGAGAAATGCTGACCCAGCTGTGGATAGGTTGTTCCTGCCAGGCGGGCATCCTGACAACTCCCCTCAATTTCAAGTATCAATTTACAAAAAAGTCAGCAAGTCACAAGACAGAAACTTGCAAAACAAATCACTGATAATCAACATACAGGCATGTTCTCACATAACAAACTGACACTAGAGACTGACAGGAAATGCTCAAGGAAAATAGAGACTGAGCCTTAAATTAACCTAATCTGCCTATAGCCACAGGAGTGGCAAAGCCACAAAAATCTCACAGGTACCCATGTCTGTGGTTCATTTGCACAATCTGAATCACATGTTTGACAGCCTGTCAGGGTATGTGCTGTCTTGTCTCTTCAGAGGGTAAGGTTTCTCTGTTTCCCTGGGCACATAAAGGTCTCAGGACATGTGATTTCTCCCTGTTCCCTTTGCAGACGAGAAAGAAACCAAACATGGAACATTTTCCTTATGTTTGTTAACAAATGTCAAGTAAAGAGAATGGGATAATTAAAATACCTAAGAGCTGCTTCAAAAAAGAACAACACACAATCCTGTGAACTGTAAAATGTCAGAATTTGCACCATTACTTTAAGTACCTCATTGAACTCAGCCCTGCTTCCTCCAAAAGCAAATGGGGCACACTTTCAAACCATGCTGCCTACAACAGCTCTCTAAGTAGGATATCTAAATATGCAGCACAAAGCACACAAGATTACAGAGAATTCATGTCATCCTGTAAAAGTTGCTCCTTTGTTTGTTATTTTCATTTTAAACACGCTTTTGCTGCAGTCTCCCTCTGTTCTAGAGAATCAGAATCTGCCTGAGAGATGAAGAGTACATTGGCTAGTGTTAAGAGATTTCTTCCTTCTCTTTTGTGGAGGTACATGGAGTGTGGTGGTGTGTGGAAAGTCCTCTCACAGCATGTGCTCTGCATGGGACAAGCACTACTAAATTTAACCTGATCCAAACTGTTGACTTCACTGGAGGGGCTTAACCTTAATTTGGACATACAAGTAGATTTTTTAGCTGCCCTCACTCCATCCTTCATCTCTTCCTTATTCACTGAAGGCCACAGCTTCATCAGAAAGTCCAACATAATATAAGACAAGCCATATCTCAACTAATTAGCTGGGGTTCAGGGGGATTGGGGAAAAAACTCCTTGGAAGATGGTGAGTGGAAGGAAAGGAAGAGCAGACTGCATAGGTTAAGCTGTCTTCAGACAGAAGTCTTCAATTCAAGTTAATTACAATTACTATGGCTTTAATTTCCACATAGTAAACACTGTATGTGATTATTACGAAAGCAAATCATCTTATATCGCTGAGCAGGCTCTAAATGTAAAAACACATGTCAAGAACCCCAGCATTGAATCCTAATTCCCAAACAGCTCACACACTTGGAAGGCCAGTTTGTTCCATGCCTTCTGCACACTGCTAAGCAGATGCAAAAATAGGCACACCTGGATTTTTGAAAACAAACAATTATATAAATTTTACTTTTTTTAAAAGCTTTGCCCAACAAAACCCATCTTACTTTGTGAGTTCATGATCTGAAAGCAACTGTTTCAGATGCCTAGAAAGCAACTTCTTTTCCATAGACAGGCGAACCCAGGCTCTGGCCTTGCCAACATCTGTTTTGATCTCACTTATGTTCTGGATATGCCTGGAAAAAAAAAAAAAAAAGACATGCTTGGCATTGTCAAAGCATGACAGCTCTTTTAAACCAAGCTCAGGTGAAATTTTCCAAAGAACACAAAATTATAGGTAAATTGTAGGAAAAAGAAACATAATCACCTTAATATTCAGCACAATGAAAAAAAAAATCCCTGCCATTTAGCCCAAAGAGAAATAAGAGCTTGAAAAGGAAATATCTGCAATGCAGTGCCCTATTTACAAAATTCTAAACCAAGCCCATTGTCTCACATGATTTAGGACTCATTCTGGACCTTATCGCTGCAATATTTATGGCTGAATGCTTTGGAAAATTAAATACTGTCTTTGCATGCTCAGTAGAAGCTTTTCCTGCACACAAGTCACATATGGTATATTTTAATAAGGCAGGCAAATCCTCAATTCACGCTTCCCTCCTGAAAAAAAATGGATGCTGTAAGGAAAAACAAGGAAAAGACAATTCCTGACAAGGTTGTTTCAGAAGTTCTGCATATTGCTTTTTCAGTGTACTGAAAAGAAGGCACTAGGCAGAAGTTGTAGTTTCATTCACACTACAGTACTGAATGTTAGATAAACCCATTCTTTAGACCAAACAAGTTTTTCAAACTGTGTTCTTCCCTGAGAAGCAAAAGTGGTCTCAGAACTACACAACCAACTCAGCAATGACTGGGAAAACACAAACACTACACCCACACATCTGTGGAAATAAACCAATACACAAAATGTTAAAAATATGAAAACTCTGTAATGGTATTTCCAGAATTTAATAGCTTTGACAATATAAAAGCTCCTCAGTATGAAACCTGTTTCTGTAAAGGTTAATGAAAATGCTGAACTATCTACTTTAAAATAGTTCATCAGGTTCCTTCCCCACAGCCCCTCCTGCTGCTGCATAAAACACAGGAAGGTGCACAGTAGACACAGAACAAGTGTGCAAATCTCAGGGGGTTCTGGGTTGTTTAACAGTTCAAACTCACCTCATATCCTGGATGAGAGAGATTCTGAGAGGTGACATGGCTGGACTTGTATCAGACTTTCGTCTTTCTGAATCAAGAAGTATTCCTAGATTCAGAAGAAAACAATTTCCTGTTAGCAGAAATCCATCTAGAGATTCTACAATCAACATTAAAAATAAGGTGAATTAATACCAGCTAGCACTCTGGTATTACTGGTGACTCTGTGAAGATACTGTGGTGTATTTCCACTCCAAATTACAAGAAAATCTAATATGTTACACAGATGGTTCTAAAGCTCAGCACACACTGAGCACCAAACAAATACTGAGCTTAGGTTCAGCTGAAATGACATCAAATGGCTTAAGACAGAGAGTAATCAAGTATTATTTTTCTAAAGACTACCCTGTTTTCTTGCTGTGCAGTAAGTGGCACTATTGACACCAGGGACCAGTGTTAAATATGTTGTACTCAGTACACCACTCACCCTGTCCTTACTGAGCTATTACTTTGCACACTTCTGTAGCACCACTACTTTTTAAATATCACATTTTGGGGTTTTCTAGCAATATTATTACTTTCATCTTTCAAATTAAACTCCAGAATTAAGTTCTATGTTGAATATAGTCTCTGCCCTCAACCCCAAGTTAGAAAGCATGGAACTAATTGTGACTTATTCTGATACACAAAATCACTATGAACTAAGGGACAGTCAGAAGACTAAAATTTCCAAATCTATGGTTTTGATTGCTTACAAGATCTTGTTACTAATGCTCAAATCTTTGCTTATAGCAGCTTTAAATAAAAAATAAGAGACACCCACTGCCTCCCCCAAACTTATTCTCTCCAAATTTATATCCTATGCCCCTACCTGACACAAGAAGTAATGTTTAAAAAGTACATTAATAATCCTAAAAACATATTAACTGTGGATCTTATGCACACTATTGCTTCTACTGCAACAAAAATTAAAATATTTTTCTTCAGTTTAAGTTTTTAACAGTAAGCCTCCTGT
Organism: Chloebia gouldiae; assembly: GCA_003676055.1. Classification (NCBI taxonomy): domain Eukaryota; kingdom Metazoa; phylum Chordata; class Aves; order Passeriformes; family Passeridae; genus Chloebia; species Chloebia gouldiae. The sequence goes on from QUSF01000061.1 coordinate 131,696, forward strand.
TCAGTTGTTTTTCAAGCCATAATGTAAAACTTCAGGGTGTACAGCACAATTTTCTGTGCTTATACTTGTTTTCCACCCTGACCCATAAGATCATTTGCTCTGCCAGTCATGCAGGTCCTGTGTGTCTCATGGAGGATGATGCACCAGAGCAATCCCCTTCAAAGCCTGTCTCTGAAGCATCAGCTGTTTCTGGGTTTCTGACTACCATGGTACTCAGATCCCAGACCCAAACAAGTGGGCACAATGCAAAACAGTTTATTTTTCATAAAACATACTGAGACAACATACCAGGCCCATATTAAACCTGTAGTAGCCATAATATTTTATTCAGTTATATTATTGAGTGAAGGGTATTTCCAAGGGAAAAAAAATCTGCATGGTGTAAATCTGCAGGCAGCTCTTACTCACAGCTTTTAATCATCTTCTTCCAGCAGATGTCAATCTTACCTGAGGTACTGAAGCTGCCTGATGTGGTTCTTCTTTGTCTGTTTTCTAGGTAATGTAACAGATGAGACCACAAAGCAGACTTTCCCTAAAATGAAAAAACGTTAGTTAAAGAAATAACTACCATCTGAATTAAAAAAAAAAGTTTAAAACATGATTGAAAGTATCAGCCATGACAGAAACTTGCTTTAAAGATGTTTCTCCCTATAAACTCAATGGTAAAAAACAAAAGTAAGACAAAAGTGGGAGGTGCTTGGGAGCTGTAAAGAGGCTGAGAAGGAAAAGCAAGAGTCAGACTACTGGGATCTAATGATTCTGGTAAGAGGAAAAAGTCAATGGAACTTCTTCCCTCTTAGTTCATTACCATGACAAGAGAACACTTATTCAAAGGCTTGTAAAATGCTGTGGAGTTTTAAATCTGAGGCTGTGACCTGTCCTGTGGGTCTCTCCCTGCCGCTCCAGCAGTGAATGACAAGGGATACAGAGCCAGCCTGAGGAAGACACACCTGGGCCAAGTCCTGCTCCCCTCAGGGTAACTCAGGGCTAGGGATAAATGCTGCCCATTTTTAGAATCTCAAAAGATTCCCCTCAATTTCATCAGGCAAAGCATCTGCATAATCACAAACACAGTAAGATATCTCAAAATATAAGCAGGACAGTGAAAGCTTATCAGCAAAAATACCCCAGCAGTTCTACACATTGTAAAACCTATTTAAAAGTTAGAATTTGGGATATAATATTTAGGCCAAGTTAAATCCATCATATAATGTTAAAAGGTGCACCTTGCTCATTATGCTGCTTTCTTAAATCCCTGGTGGTTTAAAGCAGAGGGTGAGAAAATCTTTTACTGGGAATCAATAAAGATTCTTGGATTAACCATAAAATATTTCACATAATAAAAAAGTTTGCAAAGCTGCAGAAAGGCAGCAGTAAGAAACCAGAGGCTCTCCAGCACAACAATTGGAATTACTTACAGATAATTAGTATTACTTATCTTCCTAAAGTACTGTATTAACCTGAAATGCCAGTAAAGATCTAGCAATTCTGCATTTCAGAGAAGCTGTCATATTATGAGGTCATATTTTTATTTACAGATTTGTACAGAAAGAAGCCATGACTGTGAAGCCAATAACTGTCAATTCTACACTATCAATTTCATCTAAAATTATCTCCCTTCCCAGAAGTGCAGCATAGTTCATCTTTAAATTATTTTTTAAACTATATTTAAAAATCTCTAACAATTCCCATCCTATAGCTCCCTGCAGTTGACACAAAGAACTATTGACCATGAGGGATTATTCCAGAAGTGGCACGCCACCAGAAGAATAAATCCTAGAGTGTCTGTAACATCTGTGATGACAGAAATCGATTAAAAACATGCATTCAGTGGTGAAGATATAAAAAAAATCCATTGTGTCTTGTGTGTACCTGACAGATCCAACATGGAAAGCCAAAACTGCAAGTCTTATTATAAACAGATAAAAAAAGAGCATGAAGGTATCACCCAGCAAAGAGTTACATCCAAAACTGTGTTTTTTTCCCAATAAACACACACACATGCACACACAGTCTAGTGTTCAGCAACCAGCTGCCATGGCAAGGAGAACTGCAACAGATCACAGAAAGCAGCAACAAAGGGTCCTGCAGCAAATCGATGCCAACAACCATGATGAACGTGAGGACTCATGCAGTGTCTGCCCGCTCTTCAGCACCGTGGACCTCTCCTTTAACTTCACCAAATAGCAATGATGAGGCAAGCTGCATCTATAAGGGGAAGGAAGACAGCCTAAGGAAAGTAGTGGGACAGAGAATGGGCAAGGGAATAACCAAGGCCTTCTGAAAGTCCAGACTACTTCAGTCATTAGATCCTACATCACAACTCCCCTGAGTTGCTCGGGGCAGCAGAAGGCATGGATTCCCTTTGCATGTGGGAAAATCAGTAGGTAGCTAATGTAGGACTGCTGGGGTTCAATAGCAGGGAAGAGGCAAAAGCAGGGATTGGTGGAAGGAAAGCCATCCTCATTACTATGGTCAGTTGAGAAAGAAGAGTCTTCCTTGGCTCATTATTGAAAAATAAAATAAAATCAATGTATGAAACAGCAGGCTTTTGCATATTTCATAAAGGCCAGAGCACACAGAGAACTGGTGGTTCTTTTTTACTTTTTTTTTTTTTAAACTCTGGATCATACTATGAGATACACTGCACTTCCTCCATCAGGCCTCTATTCTATTCCACCACTCTATTTATTCCACCATTCAGCACTGCTTGCCAACATCTGCAATCAATCCAAAGCATTAACCTTATGAAGGGTTGGCCGTCTGGTGGTCTGAAAGGCCCAAATCTGGGTTGAAGCAGAGTATACTGATGCTCTGTCTTCTAAGACGAAAGCAGTACAGCTTCTATCCTAAGTGATATACAAGAGGGAAGGGAGAGAATCACATGATAAATCTTCACATAGAAAACTTGTATAGTTTGAAGGAGAGCAGAGTTTAACACTGGTGTTTGGCTGCTGGGAACAGAGATACTGGATTACAGTTGTATGGATTATGAACATATATTCTTAAAGAAAAAAAAGTTATCATCTCCTCCACCCTTGCTACTCCTTTGTACAAAGGAGGAGTAAAGTTGGTAAAGGCCCTCCAAACTCCATCTTGTCCCACAAGTGACTCCAAACAGAAGAGCAAAACAATTATTCATCTCATACAAAACCCCAACACGTCTAGCTAGTGATCTTGTAACCATAATTTAAGTACCCTGCATTACCCAGGAAGAACCAAAATAGCAAGACTGTTACTTTGAAGTACTAAATTATCCTTCAGGAAAACAATTCCCCCCATCCCACAGAGAGCACCTTTAGGATAGGCAGCCTTGTAGCCTGCACAACTTCATTAACAAAAATATTAAGAACATAGAAATAGTTTGGGGTTTTTTGCCATCCTATTAAAGAAAACTACCCAAACCCACCAAACCAAATGAAAACCCCAGGTTAAATGGAGAGTCCTTCAAGAAGTCATCTGTGGAACACATCTACAGGTACACTTGCACATATCCCACAACATGAAGACAGGCAGGGGGTAGGAACTGACATAAAAAAGACTGAAGGGCACACGAGTATTTTAACACATCTACATACACACTGAAGCTGTCCTCTGAAAGCAGAGAGAGAAACAGCATAATACAAACTTCAGGAAAGTGTGCTCTGCAATGTACAGGAATATTTATTCCTCACCTGTTTGACTTGCAGACCGTGGCTCCATATTCTTTCTAAGAGGTCACACAGACTGGCTATCAGGGTGTTCTCCTCCACTCCTGTGATATTCACTTCACCATGACCAAGCTCCACAGCTTCTCGACCCATTTTCTCAACCAACATCCTCTTAGTCTCAAAAAGGACAAGGCAAAAGAGAAGTAAATCTCTCCCAGGAATTTCCAAGATCACTTAGGTTTTTTAAATGACCAATAATTGACATGGTAACAAAGTTTTGGCAGAGTATCTGGCTGTATATATGTATTTCTGGCATTAGTGCAGACCTGCCCTTCTTTTATCTCTGGTTTTCAAGCCAGGACAGTACCAGTGCTCATCTGTTTTTCTAAAAAAGGGTTTGCAAACAGCACGTCATCCTCCAAAGAGCAACCCCAACAAAGGGAACAGCAGGTCACACATTAACAAGCTGGATGCTCAGCAGCAAGGCCACAAAACACAGATCTTGGGTACTTTGCTGAGTACTGGATGCACTCCCCAAAAGCAGGACACTTTGTCCACCTCCTCTCAGGGGAGGTGAATGCACCCAAGTGTCTCCAAGCAGCACAGGTATGTCATTCCTGGGTGATGCTGTTCTGCCAGAAGGGCATTCGGATTAAACCAAACCCATTCTGGAGTGCACCTCTTAAGCTTCCCCATGAGCCACATTCTCCTAAACTGTGTACAATTTCATACAGGCCAACAAAGCTTTCACCAGCTCCTGAATTAGTCTTCCAGACACAATATATTCATCATACAGCCAACTGGAGGAAAAAAATGGTGAGGGAATCAGTTCCACTCATCTCTTACACATTTTTTCATCTTTGTTCCTATTTTAGACTCGCTTTCAAATGAAGAATACTCCCTTAAGCACCTCTGCATAGTCTTGCTGGAGATTAAGAAGTCCAAGTTAGTCCCTAGCTGCTTCTCCCCCTCACTCCCTCTGGCAATTTCTCACTGTCACAGAGCTAAGCCTACCTTCAAAAATGTTCACCATATATTATGCCTCTGTTAAGCGATGGGGGTTAGTTAGACAGTTCTATAAAGTGAAATCAGAAGGAGATGCACACATTAAATAGAGTTTTATGAAAAGTTGTATATAATCACTATAGTACCGGCACTGACTTTAGACAAGAATGTGTCTATTTCATAATTCTTCTCTTTGCTGTATTTTTATAAACATGAACATTTGCTTTAGATTAATATGTTGTCAAACATATACTGGTGAAGCATGTCTAGAAATTAAAGCCAGATTTCTTCATTAAGTGCTTAAAAACGTACTGCTCAGAAATGTAGTTATGAGAAAAGCTGCTGTATTTTCCCCACAAGCCTCTTTTGGTCTATTCACTCCTGTTGAAATAGTACTGTCTCATTAGTTATTACTTTAATGTGCTATAATAGACTTGGGCAGCAGGATGGTAAAGACCCTTCAGAATATTCAATCCCTATCATAAATCTGCTTGATAAAGTCTCTGCTCCTTGCAGAATTTCTGAATACTTTATCTCTTCATTAATTTCTCACCACCATGCAAAAATCCTTATACAGATAAAGCAGAAACAGATGGCAGAAAAGTGGGGGGGGGGTCCAACATCCTGGATACAAAATGATCCAGAAAGGATAGATATGAGGTGCAGGAGAGTAGAATTGCTCTCTTTTTTACCTTATTTCTGCATTCCTTCAACAAGCCTTCTACGAACTTCCAGTTTGTTTGTGCAATTACTGATGGCGAGAGGTTAGAGAGCTTGGGCTGTCGGATGGTGCTGCCCAGGTTCCTGGCTTCTTGGATGTATTTCTGGATTGGGGGAGAAAATGGACACAGAAAGAAGTGCAAGTGAGACTACTTGGCTGAGAGAAAAAGGTAAACTTATCTTTATAAAGCACACCTCTGGAGCGAGGAGGAAAGGATCTCCTCTTTCAGAAAAGGTCCCTTTTTATATTCAGCATTATTTAGGGCTGAGACACTTAAACTGCTTTTTCACCAGAGGTCAAATCCCCATTTATATTGTTTACACAGTATTAGAACACACATTGCTGAACTACAAAAACACAATACAATACAAACTGCTAAGGATATTCAGATGCATAGAGATTCAACTCCTCCTTGCACCACTGCCAATTGTCTTTTTTTTTTTTTTTTTTCATTTAAATGAAAATTTGCAAAAACTACCCAGACCAAGACTATTCAAGTGGCAGACTGGTCTACATGGGGACTTCAAGAAAACTTTGCTCTTTCAGGAAGCAGCTGCAAAATGCAAATGATAGCAACATCTCTCAGCTGTGAAGCAGCTGTATTTTTGAGGATAATCATTTCCTGAACCCACTCTACTTGAAAAAGCTCTTCTGCTCCTATTACTGCCAGGAGTTGCCATTGCCCCAGAGACAAGAGTGATACAACAAATATTTTGGAAGCCAGGTGATCACAGGTTGGTTGGGGCACAGCTAAATGAGAATTAGTAATAGAAAGAAAGTCCTGTATAGGCACTGATGGAATACTCAGGATTAGTACATATATCAAATTAACAGGAAAACTCTCTATCTTACATTGAAATAATGACCAACTGAAATGTCAGTGAAGAGATCTGTCAAACACAATCAAGAGAGAAAACTCCACCTTTTCCACTGGCCTTGCACTAAAGAGCTATGATATATACATTTAATTATGCATCTTTATCAAGAACTATGATTACAGTCATATTATGCATTGGACATACCAGGTAATGCTCTGACACAGATTTTATAGAGGGCATGAAGGGCCAATCATGCTGGTCCCAGTCTAAACATAACTGCAGCTGAAGCTCTGACATGGAAAACTCCAGGTGCTGGCAGGATAAGTTGGTAGCAAAAAGCCAAGCAGATGTAAAGTGAAAGTGGTAAGACATATGAAGTAATAAAAGCAAACATGCAAAACAGAAAAGAGTGAAGACATAACACAGTGCAGAACTCCCAAGCATTCAACATAAAAATAAATTCATAAGTAATGAATCTGAAAGGAAAAAAGAAAAGATGGTGTTAAATCAGTGGCTTTGTGTAAACTCTGCCGTCCACTGGGCACAAATGTTTGTAAGTAAAAAGTCTCCACTGCACAGATTTTCAAGCTTCAATTAGTTTAAAACTGCCACTGCTGCAGTTTGACACCTCCTGCTCAGCCTGGCCCCCAGTGCTCACCTCAGAAGAGCTCCCTCCCCACTCTCAAATTTACTGTAGAGGTCTGAGGTTCACCCAGAAGGGGTCAATGTTCAATCACCATTATGTCATCAAAGAGGTACAGAATAAACCCCTAAAACAACAGCACCATTCCCACTAGCACTTGGCACCCCCAGCTGAGCATGTATTTCAAAATATTTATTTCTCAGATATTTTTGCCTTTTGTGACAGTTAATTTCCTATAGGAAATTAACTAGTGAGGAATCAGTTAAAAAACAAAACAAACAAAACACCCCAGAGATGAGAGGCAGATTTTTGCCTTTGTAATTAGCTCAGAAGTTTACATGCTTTAACAATTGTGTTGTTTAGCACAGTAATGAGGTTAGAAATCAACTACTATTCATTTCTGTTACATCTAAGTAAAAAGCACTTTAGAGGTAGCTGAGCATATGGAACATGTCAAAGCCAGAAACTACTGGTAGAGGTTTTTTATTATGCAGACACTTTTCTGTTACACGGTTATGGATGACAGAGATGACACTATAATTCAACAAAATTTTAACAAATCAGTAAGTACATTCTGGAATTGAGTACACTAGGAAGATAATTAAATCCATCACTACTATAGGAGGACGAATTGAACACACACACTTGAGTTTCAAAAACACTATCCTAACAGACACAAGACTACTAAAACTCAAAATTAAGCTTTTCTAAGGATATTTAACAAGGCAAGAGAATATTACTTTCAATGAACAACACACAAACAAAAGCAAAACTCTGGGGTTAGTAAACAAACAAAAATCCTCTAATACTTTGAGCCAGACTATTCTTGGAATTACCCATAAATCAACACTGGGTGTAACAGTTTGCTGTCCGTACCATATGAATCCAAAACTGTACTGTAATTAGTTCACCTCACCCAGATCTTTCAAAACCACTTCGCCACAAAGAAAAACTGTGTCAGCTGTAGGAGCAGTGGTGAGAGATGTTTATCAGTTCAGAAGGTGGGTAAATCAGCATTAGACTGCACTGTATAAAAACAAGCAGCCACAAAGTGACAGTGTGGGTGGGCTTCTCACTCTCACCTTAGTAATGAGGTTGTCTCTCACTATGTCACCTTAAGACTTTTATTATGGCCTACAGAAGACACTTAGGCCAAAAGGCAATGCTTCTGATTTCAGGATGAAATTAATCTCTCTCTAGAGGTGGTTATATTTCCTCCATCAAATACACAAAAGAAGCATAGGGCGACTAAGTTATTCAGAGATGGGAAATAGATAGCTGAAAACTATTAATTCTCCTCTTCCCACTCATACCCTTTAAAACAAAAAAAAAAACCCCAGAACAACTCAAAATCATGTGATTATGTTTTCAAAGAACTCTCCTATATGTGGGATGAAATAATTTTGTCCTTAGAAGGGGCAAAAATGACATAACTTTTATAATAAGAAAATTAAGTATTTTTGGTCTGCTACTTCATTTGTATTAAACACAATTAACGGAGAGCAGACACGAACTGCAAGTAACTGTCTAGACATTTCACAAAGGCTGCAGAGCATTTCTCAGGCCATTAGAAAAGAAAAAATCAGATCTCTAGAGCTGAGCAATTTTCACCTCTCTCTGGTCATTGTCCAGACGCAGGTGCTCTGTGTGCTGCTTCTGTCTGTCCTTGCGCCTCCACTGAGCAGGAGCGTTCCTCTTTGTCCACCTACACGTGGAGAAATAACATCAGCCAAGTGTCAGGAGGCAGGGGAAGGGCAGAGGCAATCAGAGCTTTCCACTTTATTCTATACATTCTACACATCCTGAACACACTGACAGCAGTTACATCAGCCAAAGCGCAGCTGCAAGCACATACAAAGAATCTCTGGAATATTGGGCAACCAAAATGATTTAGAATATTAGATCACATACATTTGCTTTGTATTTTTTCTTTTTTTTTTTTTTGGTCACAATTCCAAGGACAATTCAAGCCTTGCCTCTCATCCATCAAGGTTTTTAAAAGAAAATATCCTAAAATATTTGCTAGTTCCTACATAAGATCAAATAAGGGGATCTGCTTTTATACTGACAATAATTGAAAGTAGCTCTAAGTACACAACTATAATCTCAAACATAAGAGAGCTTTCTTCAGTAAATTTGCTTCAATAACTCCATATTAAAAAAAAAAAACCAAAAAAACAACGGACAGCAAAAATCCCACCCCACAACATCTGATCTGCTCCCACTTGAAAAAAATACACACAAAACTGACTTTGCTTTCTCAGATCTCTGCTTTAGAGCCACTCTACAGATCTTGCCAAGATTCAGCACCTGTTGCCTTAGCTTACTTACTTGTTGCTTGCTGGGCCAGTGGATAAAACATCAGACTGAAGCTTAGGAAAAAATCCAAGCTCGTATTTCCCTTGTCCAATTTTCATGTCCAACAAGTGTGGGTGAACTGCAGTGTGATCTATTTTTGCCAGCCTTAATTCAATAGATTTCTCTGAAATAGTAAGAAAGTTAATTTTTAAGGTGTTTTAATCACACATGTATCTATAATCCCATATTTTCAATTAAAAGCAGATGTCAAATTAAAGAGGTAGAAGTTGCTTACTGATTTCAACAGAGACATTATTAGCATTATTAGTACAGGAGTATTTCTGACATCAAAGAATGCCACCAAAAGGAGAAAAATGTTTATCTTCTTAAGCTCAAACACCTTTCACACACCAAGCATGCAGGAAAACATCTGAGTTCTACTTTACATGAATTTCATCTCACATCTCAACATCACAGAAAACATCTAGTCCCCCATTTAAGCTTTACATCTCTGCTATTTTGGTCTATTTTTTTTGAGGTTTCAAAGCATGAATCATTACTTAATCTAATGTCTACAACAAACAGCACTGACCATTTGCACTAATGGTCAAGCTTCATGGCTCTTACCAGCCTCATCAATGGTTGTGCACTTTTGATACATAGATGTGCGCAGAGTCGGTGTCCTGACGTTCAGCAGCCTAATTTTATCCACCCTAGAATCAAAAACTCTCAAAACAGGGTCTTTGTCATCTTCATCATGGCACATAATCTTATTGTCAATGAAGGATGCAAACATCTGGGTCTCCAGGAATCTCGAGAGGAAGGGCAAGTAAGGTTCAGGCTGGTCGGACAAGAAAGAAGCCTAAGAGACAGGAAGAGGTAAGAGTGTTTGGGAGCCTGCAAAGAGAGAGAGACACATCCACCAGAAGCACCAATTTTTCTGATTAAGGAAGTGTGGGAGTGCTCTGGTGCCACTTAAAGACTGGTTTTATTATACACAACAATTCTATCCCCAAAAGAGGCAGTCTGTATGAAATTTTCAGCATCAGGACAATCGCCTACTATATAGCACAATAATTGGCACACTGGGATTTTACCATTTTCTTACTCTTCAAAAATTTCAACAGGATCCCAGCAAACCACACCATCAGTACTGCAGGTGTGCATATTTGGTACTTCGGCTGGGCTCACAGCTTGTGAAATCAATGGGAATCTTTTCATACAACTTGGTGGGAATCAGATGAGTGTTTTAGCAGACAGTGCTGCAACAATCTTCACCCATGTGATCTCTCCTGCTGACAAATATCTCCAGCAAAGAAGACAGTGCAAAAATTTGAAGAACTGGGTCTTACGTTTCTCTACACAAGAGTTAGGAATACATTTGGTACACATGTACATAAGCATTATTTGGGGTCATGACTTAACATATTTGGCAATTCCTCTGGTTAAAAATCAAACAGTTTCCACTAGTCATATTTAACCTTGACGTGGAGGTTAGCCCTCAAGTGAGGCTTTCTAAGCTATTTTCTAGGGCAAGCTGCATTTTTCTACAGTATGCTTAAAAGAGTATGTTTAGATCTCCAAATCTATATATATTTCTCCAAATACTAAGATGTGACTTTTTTTTTGGGAACACTGAAATTTAAAGAAGAAATTACTATTTTGACAGTACAGTTTTCCATTTGATGGCCCAATACACAAAGCCTTAAGTTTGAATACTGTTTCACCTCTTACATTGACGTACTTTTTTATTACAACTTACTTTATCAAAGTTTTGCATCTGTTCTCTGTTTGTAAACCAGGATTCCTTGTCCTGACTGGGCTGAATGACAAACACTTCATAATCTGCAAACATTTGTGTGAAGCGGTTGGCAAAAACTTCCCGAATCTGAATGTTCAGCTGGTAAATCTTGAATTCTTCTTCATCACACTGAATTTTAAGATCCTTTTTGCTACTGGTCTCTTCTCGCACCTCTAGCTGAAAAAGTAAGGGAAAACACAAATAATTTGCATTGATGCTTTGTCAGGTATTCCAGGCATACAAGATTTCATCTGCCATTCGGTTGCTACTCTTCAAACCAACATTTCAATAAAGAAAAATACTTACTGTTTTAAACTACTGCAATAAAAGAGCAAAATCAAAAAAATCCAGACAAAAACCTTTGCCTGGAAAATTTATCATTATAAACCAAAACTTATTCAGTACTGTTTGCACTGAATATGTTTTAGATTTAAAAAGGGTAAACAACAACCATATATATGCCCATGTATACCATAGACTTAAATTACTTTCTCTTACCCTTCAATCACCTGCATAGGCTTTTCAGAGGTTCTTATTACCCCTAAAGATTTGCATATTAGGTAAATCTATATCTGGTGTCAAACAGCTCCAGGTTTAGAACTGTTAAATACATACCAGCTTTCAAATGAAGACAGAAATACACAGTAACAAGAACTGCATGTGCATGTGCATGTCTAGCCTGTAGCCTAAGCCCTTAGCAGTGTAAATCACAATTCCCCACTACACACCTCAGAGTAATCGTTAAGAAAAGAAAATGCATTTTCAGTTAAGAAGTGGGCTAAAATCTATGAAAAAAGCAATAAAATTAAGATATTCAATTCATAGGGGAAAAAAAAATCACCTATAGTGACAGTCTTCACTCCATTCCACAAAAGCTCAAAAAACTTCCAGGTCTTTCAGGTAGTATATTTTATATATTTTATGCACAAAGGGCTGCAATTTGTTTTTTGTTTCACAATTCTAATCACTCAAAAAATCCAATGAGGATCACCATAAGCTGTGCATGTTCACTTGCTGGAATCAGACACTCATGAACACTACAACATTAACCAGAAAAATAGCATCACAGTAACCCCATGGCAAATATATTACATATAAGCACAATTATATATATATTCCACACAGAATGAAAAAGGTATCTATAGAAACCAAGACTGGATGCCAAGTTCAGCATTATCTAGATGTGAATTTTAGCCACTTAATTCATTAAATATGGTGCCAATTTAGAATAAACCTTAAAATCAAGAATAACAAAGGCAACATACTATTTTTAAACACATTATCTTGGTAAATAAACACTTGGTGGATAGCAAAGGTTTTCCCAGATGCTGCAGGGTTAAATCCCATTCCCTCTCTCCTCTAAGCTTGTCCTTGTCTCTACATGTGTTCACAAGGTTTGAGAACATGTTGACAGAAAGTTTTAGTGAAGACAGACATACAGCATGTTTGGACCATGACTTCAGACCATCTGCCACTGCAGGACCAGAGAGTGTGCAGCTCATTTCATATCATACCTTTTCCAGACTCACACCTGTTCTTTTAACAAGTGCTTGGAGTCTTGCAATAGTCTCATTTTCCTTTAGCAGCTCATAGGAATTCAGAGGTGATCCTGCTATGTTCCCATTTCGTTTATCAGAAACCAGGTCACATGCTCTGAGGCTCTTCATCTTGGAGGCACTTTCACTGCAGTGCAGATTTCCCTCAGGTGGAATCCCAAAAGCCATCAGTATCTCTGAAATTTCCTGAATGAACTCAAGTTTATTTGGAAACTGGGGTAGGTCTTCTGGCAGCTCGATGAAATGGTTGTCTACATCCACAAAGCACAGGTTAGCCTGGGATTTAATTTAGAACAGGACACCATTAGAGCATCACTAAGCACATTATTAATCTTTAGGATTTGTGTTTATTTAAAGATTCAAACACATTTGCATTTGTTTGGTTATTTTGTAAAACAGAGTTGCCCCAACCATAATTGAACTGGTTGGTTGGCTTTGAAGAATGTAACACAAGACTTACATGTCCAGGTCTTTTGAGGAGGAAACTGTGAAAGAAAACTAATTTTACAGACATTTACTATGTACAAAATAGATTATAACATAAATTAGGTACAGATGTGTGATTTTTTTTTCATATGTGTACACCTAAATTTTAACTACAGGATATATGCAATTCTATTTTATACATGTTTATATGTAAGCAGGTGACTGCCTGTTGTTCAGATTATCAGTGCACTTCTCTAAAAGATTTAGCAAATTTCAATCTAAAAGGTGTGCTGATACTGCAGAAGTTATCTTCTCTTTTTTTTTTTTTTTTTTTTTTTTGTAAGCAACAAAAGGCAATTGCCTGACAACTACGGCAATTCTTTGAATGAGCAAGTTTGTTTCCAAGGAGAAATGAAATTAACTAATTTCCATTCTGTTTTTCTGTTCCAATCTCCAACTCATTTACCACCAAAAAAGGCCAAGGTGAGGAAAAAGAAAAAAAAAAAAGAAAAACCACCTATGTGGCTTCCACAGGAAGATCAAAAGAAGTTCTGCATCTTTCAAGGTTTACCTCACTCTCTATTTGGCAAGGAGGGAGGTTCCCCTTTTGGCTTCTGCATTGCAAAATTAAATGGTTTCAAGACATTACATAACTACACACATCACAGCAAGAACCCCAGTCATGTGTGAAACCTGCCTGGAAAGGTAATAACAGAGAAGTAACTTTGCTCTTCTGTAGAACCATTTTAGTTTCTCTTCACTGCAGAATTAACATGGACTGTCACTATTCTGTTTAACCTTCACTATACAAAATCCTTTCACTCAGATTATGGGGTATTTTGAATATAACTGCACTGCATCGTTCTAGGAGCCATACCTGAATTCAGGTCTCACTACAGCTTGGCAGCAAAAACACTTTTCAGATCTATGAGAAATGGCATATCTCCAGTTACTTCCTACGATTCAGTAAGTGCAGGAGGGTGGAAGCACCACCATAATTTAATTGGAAAGAGATAATAAGAAGATATCAACCTCACATGGAATGAATGACAAATGATCCCAGAAATCAGAGCTACAAGGAGTTCTAGTAGGATTTTTCTGTGGGACTGGCCATAGGTAGACTAGAATAAACTGTGCCTGATGAGAGCTGTTCCTTTAAGTGAACTTATGAAAATACACATTTAGTACTTGTGACAGGTTTCTGTAGAGCAGAGGGTGCCAACTCTCCTTAAAACACAAATATCTTATTGAGCTTCAACATTTAAACTGAAAAAAAATCTTAAAGCAGAACTCCACTGGCCATATTGTACTAGCTTGCAGAGAACAGACAATTGCAACTCATGCCCTGCTACAATATTACCCACATTTAAGAAGGTAAGCATGAGTCCAGTTCTCTGCTTCCTAATGTTCTAACATTTCAATATGGAGATTGATTTCTTATGCTCAAAGGAAAGCATATAAAATAGTTCAATATCTCTTGTATAGTTCCTTTACTGCAAATTACATCACAAATTGAATTATGTGTTGCAAAAGGATCCAAGTCAAGAAATAAAATTAACACATTGATTCTCAAACAGTTTCTAGTGCACCTTAGAAAAAGTTTTTCTTTTTATGCAGGGCAGATGTGATTGCTGAAATTCCCCTAATACCAGCACTCCTCCAAGGCAGCATCTGAAGCAAGCACCTGAACTGAGGAGCTTCAGGAATCCCACAACAGCCATGGTTCTGTCACAATCAGAAGTCAAGTCAGCTGGTGCTTGTCAGAAACACTGCAAGCACTTCAAGACAGGAGAGAAATAAAGCTTTGAAACCAGGCACAATGCCTACCAATCAGTGCTGAGAGAGAAACAAAAAGCTTTGAATTTGCCTCAAGCAGTCTGCAAAATGGCAAGACAGACTCAGTAAGAAACTCTTCAAACAGTTTAATTGTATTACTTCCTTTTACAACTTTCTTTAATTGATGCCATTCAACTTTCCTTCCTTTTTGGATGAAATTCTGCAGAAAACATCACTCTTGGTTAATAAGCTTGGTTGTACCCACAAAGCACTTGGCCAAAAAGAAATCAAACATTAACCTTACCAATGTAGAAATTCTAATCTTCACAAGGAAATTAAACTCCTTGCTAATGGAATAAAAAGCCAAATTCAATGCTGCTAAAAATGCTTATAAATATCTGGGCTAACACCTGGTTATTCTTCCAACATGTGATTTTTCCTTCTGCAAGGCTCCTATCTAAGAGCAAAACACACAATTTAAACACTCTGAGCTCCTAATAATGATTGCTTATCATGCAACTTGTAATTACATTTTCCAGAAACTGGCCTATATGGAAGTATTTTTTTAAGAAGTCCGTGTGCAGCAATACTCTAACAGAGTGTAAAGAATATTTTCAGGGACACTGTAGTTATCTAGTGCCTGGTTAATAACACATAAGATAGAGGACTACGCAGAGCATCACAAGCAAAGATTCCACAGGTGACTAGCCTCTCTGAACTCAAGGCAGCTGAGGTCATCCTCAAGAATTGCACACACACTTCTGAAAAGACAATGCTCCTCAGGGAACAGAAATTGTAAAACCATCTCCATGTACAAGCCCTTCAAGAGGTACCAAACCAGTATTTTCCTGTGAAAATGAAATCTGAAGTGAATCAGTGACAGACACCAGAGCAGTCAATCTCACTATGCTGCTACACTCTAGATACAACAGAATGGAACACTAATAAGGATAGAGGGCTCCCCTCCTTAAAAACTAAGAAAAATTACAAGGCACTTATTTTTTATAAAATCATGGTCATCCAAAGCATATTGAATGCTAGGAACTGGGCAAGTACAAAAAGCTGAAAATTAAAGGAGTTCTTTGGCCATAAGGGTTTAGTCATTTTGTCTCTGGAGGCAGCACAGCTGAGTGGGCTGTGAATAGCTGACAGCTCTCTACATGGACACACTGTTTATTATTTTACTCACACAAAACCAAAATGATATAAAAACAAGATACCTGGCAACATGTAAGTAGAGATATAATTGAAAGAGCATTCTTAAGTTATTTACTTGGTATTTCAGGTCTCTAGACCAGTCATATTCTTTTATTTGTTGCTTAGATATCAGTCTTCTGATCAAAAGAAAACCCCAAAACAGTTACACACCACTTCACTTCAATAGCAGACTGTCACAGGAGAGGACATATTACATCACCAACAATAAAAGGCTCTTCTGAGATACTACACTAAGGAACAAGGATGTCACATCCTAACTTAAAAGCCTGTTTTCCCCACACACTTTAATCATTCCAAGTAACAGTGAAAGCCTTAAAAACCTAAGAAATGTGAATCTAAGCAAATCTGTGTTTGTGTACCTGGTGCCAGTGCCTGGTTTCCTGAAGCCAACAGCACCACTTTCCATGGCCTTAGTGGGGTGTGGAGCACACCCATCCCTTCCAAAACCAAAAGACAATTGCAAATCTTTAGTTTGACCTCAGGTACAATAAGGGCCAAAGCCCCACACCAATCTAGCAGGGCCTGCATCAAGCTCATATCCCTCTTTTCAGCTCTGTTCACAAGCACAGAAGGAAATTATTTAGCTTCTGCTTGAATACAGCACTGAAAGACTAAAGCCCACTCATCTACAGCCTGTATCACCTTTGAGCATTTGGCCCCCAACATTGCAAACAACCACCCACTTCACACAACACACACAGAACATGGATGTGCAGCTCTGTACACACGTGGCTGACTTGGGGCAAGTGTCTGCAGTGGGGCTAAATTCTGAAGGATGCTCCTGTGCCACTCCTGTAAGCAAATGGGGACCTTCTGCACTTATTCTCAGCACTGTTGTCCTTCATGCCAACCCAGAAATTGGGAGTGAGAACAGCTTACAGCTCAAAGCCATTGCAGCCTTCAGAAACTCCTCAGGTGGCTGTTCACAGTGGAGTACAAGAAAATATAAAACAGGTTTGTCAAGAAATTTGCAGTATTATCAAGGATCAAACCAGCAGCAGACAGCTTGAGAGTGCATACAAAGCAGTGATCATCTTTAAATAATTATCTTGGTCTAATGTGCTATTATCAGAAGGAAAGAAGGCTTTTCAGGCGACCTTTTGTATCTTCTGAAACAACATACAAAAATAAAACCCCACAGAATTTCTTCAGGTTTAGCATTGAATCACATCCTTTTAATTGTTGAAATAAAAACACTGAGAATATATATATAATCTGTCCTATACTAGCAGAGAAAATGAATTTTATGTTTTAAAGTCTTTTAACTTTTCTAACAGGAAAAGCTATTGCCCAAGACCCTGGGGATCACTTCATTTAAAACAGGCTTTTTAATGAGATACTACTTTGATTTCACCAGCGCTGCAAACTCAGCATTGCTTATTTCCGCTGAAAAATAATTTAAATTTCTACCATTCTCCTAAATTAGAGTGGTGAGATATATATGCAAGTCCTTGCTTGTTAAAATGTCTTTCTGTAGCACTGCAGAAGTTTCTTTTAGAAGGAAATGTAAACACACATAAAAAACCCCAATCTTACTTCAGTACTTGCTAGGTTTGTGATCTGTGAGTAAGCTGCTAAAACCACTTTTATTGATCAGTTTCACTGATAAACAAAGCACACTTTTGCCAGCAACACCTGAAACAGCTACAAGTTCTTTCCTTCCCCTCTGACATCTGCAGCACCTCATTCTAGCACAGCTTCTCCCATGCCCTCCCCTTCTCTTCTGGGTTCCTCACAAGCCCCTGGTGCAGCTGCCAGGGAAACCACAAGGATGCTCATGCACACACAGAGCCCTCAGAAAAGCAGCAGCACCTGTGAGAACAGGCACTCTGCTGCTGCCATGCACAAGAGACTCAACTGCACACTGAAGCTCAGCATTTCCTAGTTTTACTGGGCTACAGAGTCAGGTCTGCAGGTCATTGGTGGTCTTCATGAATTCTCCATCAGGGACTGTTCTGATGTACCCATGGGATAACCTAAAATTGAACTTTATACTAACACAACTTTTTTGTTGGAGATTTTAATCATCATCTGCTGCAAGCATTATCTTCTAGGATGCAGCTGGATTTCCATGCTCATATGGTAAAGCATCCCCTGAAAATACCAGATGTGACCCCAATATGGGAGGCTACCACCGAAACAAGCCTTATGGCATATGTGTGCAAGACTTACCCCACACAAAACCTAACTGAGTTGGGACAGACAGTATTCTCACATTATTAACCTAAAAATATTAACCTAAAACACTTTGGGCAAAACAAATTAGTCTTTTTAAAACTTCATTATAAAACCACAATGAAGAAGTCTACAGTGACACTGAGGTATCCATGCTGTGCTAGACAGCAATATTATTTTCTTCCACAATGCCCTTCAACTGAGAAGCACTAACTAGATTTTCTCTCAAAGCTCACCTCTTTGGCCTCTGCTTAAATCTGATATTGCTTTCCTTTACAGCTGCTGTCCCACACATCCACACAAATAGATTAGGAACAGAGATGCAGCTTAGGCAGTTTCAAGACAAAGAAAAAATTTTTTTGCACAACTCAGAATAAATTACAACACAGAACAGCTCTATGTATACCCTTTGTGACAAGTGAGGAAAGTTCTGATACCAGGAGCCCAGAGGAGCTCCTCATATAACCCTGATGAGTTCATAAAGGTTGATATACATTCCAAACTTCAGAGATAAACAATGTTAAATATTAATAGCCATTCTGATACTGATGATAAATTTGTCTTTATTGAAGTACAAATAATGGAATCCATATGCTCTCATCTACTGTTCTACAACACCACATTATTCATGTTCTATGACAGTTTTTGTTTGCTGTTCAATGGGGGTTTGTTTGGGTTTCTTTCTTGGTTAGCTGGGATTTTTTTAAGCAATCTCCGTACAGTGAAAACCTCAATAGTGGTGAGCTCCTGTTCTTCCCAGTCTACTTAACCCCTTGAATAAACAAATCTGTTGGTACAGGATAACTTTTCAGTATTTACTAAGAGAATGGAGCCCCCACTCCATTTCTATGCTACAGCTACATCTCCAGCCTGCAACATAAAGGATTCAACAGCTCACAAGAAACCTTACCCAGCAGTGACTACAAAGGGGATTTCTCAGACCAGCCCAAACTCATCATGTACAAAGTTTTAAGAGCTCACTCTTCAAATAAGAAAGAGAAAAGCTGAAACTTCAGAAGGACAAGGAAGTCTCGCAGCAAACTCCACCACATGGGCATGTTGCTGCTACTTTCTGTCTCGTCTGTCCTCCCCTCCCAGACAACTCTCAGCTCTGTAAGATATTATCAAAAATCTACTCCTCCACCTTCACATAAAAGGGTACCTGTAAAACAAAATGTAAATTGAGGTGTCAGATCACTTTTTCATAGTACTTGGATTTAATTTCAAACATCTAAAAATAGATCAACTGCTTTACTTTCAACCTCCAAAATAACCTGATAAGTCTCTTCCAAAAACTATTTACCTTTGAAATAAATGAAATGTTTATTTGAAATTAAAATATGTTTATTTAGTTGAAAGAATTACAGTGATTTTAAAATAAGGAAGCTCTTTAGAAAAGGAGGACAGTCTTTTAGAAGCTTGTGGTAACTGAAAACATCAATGGTGCATATTAACATGCATATCCACACATGCATTTTATTTCATCAGCAATTCTCTCTAAAAAGTGAACTAACCATATTAATTACGCCTGTCAGTACAGCCAAAATTCTGAAAAAAATAGTAAACCAAAGCAATAGACTGTTGTTTTCATGGCAAGAACATACAATACTCTGTTATTAATTATGCCAATGGAAAATAAAAAAAAAATAAGAGAGCAAGACAATGAAGAAATCAAGAGATTAAACACTTTAGTCTTCAAAGGAAAAAAATACAGTTTGAAAAAAAAAAGTTTTACTTTGAACTTGCCAGGAAAAACAAATGAAAACTACCAGCATATGGATTTGAGAAAAAGAGCAATGTTGGCATGGAGACCAGACTGGAGGTTCACAAAAATATCTTGTCTTTAATTTCACGCAGCTTTTTTAAAAAGGAAGGGTTTTTTGTGTCAAGCTATGCTGCAGCACTGCCTGATAATGAAAACAAAAACCACCACAAAACCCTGTGCCTGCCACGCTTCTGCTTTCCCAGAAATGCAAATGGCAATAGAAGAAAACCCACAGTCAGAGAAAAAGGCAGCGAATCCTACCAGGGCCTGTTAAGTAGGGTGTTTCACATGATTTACACAGTTCCTCCCCTGAAAAGTTACACCTATAAGCAATACCTATAAGTAAGCAGGGGTCAGACATTTCCTCTGCTGCCTGGGGTAGTGCCTTGATCCTCTCAACCAGCTCTTAAACTCTCTTGGCACATCCCTACAAGGAGTGTTTGTGAAGTGAACAGGGTGGTCAAATAAATAATAAGTAAGAACAACCTCTAAGCAGCCTGAAGGCAGCCCCAGCTCCATGAATGAGTTGCAGAATCTGAAGAGAGCATTTCCTTCTCCCTGACACAGGGGCTGCTGCTCCCAGGGCTCCTCAGCACTACCCCAACAAGCAGGAGTTGCTCAGGCACACGCTGACATTTTGCTGCACACTGAAGCAGGCATTCTAGGAGAAAATCTGAAATGGTTTTGTGCACACACCTGCCAGGCTGGGTCCATGCAAGCCAATCCCAAAAGAGAAATGCAGGACAGGGAAACCCAGCCACGAATCAGCACCGTGCTGATGCCAGTTGAGCTCTTCTCACTCACCACAATCTTTTGGCCACAGCTGGGGAATTCACACTGCACTTCCTAGCACTGCAAGGCTAATTTTTCCAGCACAAAAATGTTCTTTCTCTAACCCCAATACATCAGTTCCTGTAAAATTACAGTTGAATTATATCAGAGCATACAATTTCAAAAGCAGGGCTTTATCTATTTCACCAGATTTTTGTCGGCATCTCCAAGAAAAAAAGACCTATCCCAAATCAGAGCCAGCAAGAACATAACAATGGCTGGTACAGTTAGCACTTGTGTTTTGGATCATTTCTCACTTCCCTCATAGTCATGGACAGTATTTCAACAATCAAGACAAGCTCCTCTCACCTCTTGAGGAAGTTCCAGCTTAGACCTATCATCCAGTCCATTAGAGTGCAAGCCCATGAGGTAAGGGACAGGAGCATCTAGAAAATGAAGGAGGGATGCTGGAAGGATAGGAACATACACATGCTGCCACTGAAATGGAAACATTAGTGCTGTGATGGTCTCTGCCACTGTCATCAGCCTCTGATAATCTGAAAAAGATCAAGAAAATTAATTTTTTTTTTCATAAATACTTTTAAGTAAATTCATTTAAATTAAAGAAATGAGAATTTGCTTGAAAACAGAAACCACAAAACCCAGTGCTAGCTGAGTGGCATCATAATGAAAACCCAGACCTGCAAACCCAGCACATTTTGCTGAAACAACAAAGAGAGCTCAACCCAAAGTAGGTCATTCTACAAGTCATATGGAAATGAGCAACTAAGACTTCATGCATGCTAAGTCACTTTCTGCTACCTATACCAGGATCACCAGGAACACCAGTTTGAGCACAGAAGCAATACTGTAATCAGCTAAGAAACACATCAGAAATAATTTCTCTGTGCTCGGGGCTTTCTATGGAAGCCTTGGATAAAACCCAAGGCATCTGGTATCTCTCAGACAAACATTTTTTCAAGGAGTGTTTAAAAGTCTATAAAGCATGTTGTATAGCAGCCAACCCAACAGTGTGACTGAAATAACTATACAGAAAATGCAAAGGATCAGCTTTGTTTAGCCTTTGCAATGCACGGCCAAAGCCTCAGTTCAATGTAAAAACAACTCATACCCTCCTATAACTCAGGAGCAGTGTTAAATCTACCTGTGCAACACACTAAGAGATCTTTTTATGTAGCACTGGTGGCTAGAGCAGTTTACACTTCTGGGCAAACATTGCACCCTCCTCATCTGTAACTAGAGAGTCATCTCTAAAGGTTTTTGAAATTCCATAAAGAGGGAGGCAGCACCAGATGTGTGTTCCAATACAGCTGCTGAAACATCCCAGCTGCCTTCCAGCTGCCAGGCTGGAAAGGGTATAAAACACTCCCACAACTAGGGCAATTCCTCCCTTCTGTCAGGCTATAAATATAGCACAAACTGGAGAGATAGAATGCCTTTTTCAAGATACTGCAACAACAACCAATTCCAGCCAGGAAAGGGGAGGGGATACAAGGAAGAGAAAAAGTCAGTAACCTTCATATGTGTGTATTAAGGTGTGGGGTATGCATGTCTTCTCACACAGAACTACAGACACTAATAAACTGAAAAAGACACTTGAATGGGCAGGCTCAGGTGCTGAGGTTTCTGAAGCTGTTGCACACTGTCACAGAGGGCAGATGAAAACTATAAGAATAACCTTTGTTCTAAACACTCTAGAGAAAAATTTAGCTTAACTGTGGCTCAGCCCAAGTTGATGGATTTGATTCTGTCTTTTAGCCAGCATCCACTCAAGACTTCAGACAGCAGAAAAAAAAAAAAAGCCAAGAAATTCAGTTCCTGGCATTCATGATTAATTTTGTGTGGGGACAAGGTTGCAGAGTTTGGGGTCTCCAGAGCCCCACAACCTAAAAGGAACTTAGCATAGGTTTTGCTAACATCACCCATAATTCTGCAACTTAGGCTTTTGATTTTTAATCTTCATACCAAGCTGTGCTGGTGGAAAAGTTTATTGCATGGAACCTGTCACTGCCTCACAGCAGACCTGCCATGAAAGACCCTTCAACCAGAACAGATGAGAACAGCTTAAACAGGTTAAAGCTTTTGCCAAAAGCTTATTTGGACTGAAATACCAATGGACATCACAGCAACGCTCCCCTACTCTGCCTGGACACCAGCTTCTGCCTACACACCTACATATGGGTTTGCAGCTTTAATCACAGCCTGACTGCAAGGAAGTGATGAATTAATGATAAGCTTTGGGAAGAAGAGATTCTATCCCATACCCTATTTTCTTCAGTTTTTAAAGGACCTTTAAATGTAGCCATAGATACACAAACATTGTAGCTGGTTTGTATTCAGCTTGTTTATCTGGAAGTACAAGTCTTAAAATAGCAACAGTGTTTTCCCACTACACAAAACCCCTTGTCTGATCCTTCTCCCTCTGTCATTAAGCTAACTTTGGTATCAGCCTTCCAAATTAATTACAAAGTAACATCAATAGGTCAGAATTTCTATCCACTGGGCAGCCACCTCCTGCCACAGAGCTATCTGCAAAAGCAGCTCTCTGATCCTGGATATCCACATGGCTTAAGCCATTCTCAAAGATTTGGCCTGGCCAGCTGCAGCCTGCAAGTAACAGTGACTGCATTCTGCTATGGGCAAAAGGCAAGGACAAAGGCAAGAAGCATAAAAACATAAACGAAAATAACTCCTATGTTTTCATAAGTTTTACCTACCCAGAGAGGGTATGGAGGGAGTTTTGAGTTTAAAGAAGCAAGCAGCAGTACCAGCTGTACCAAAGAATTACAGAAGATTTAAATGTAACAACAACAGAAAGATAAAAAGAGTGAAGAAGTGTTTCAGCGGTGCTGTTGCTCTTGTCCTTGAAATCCGAATGTGCTTTTTCTGGTGTCAATGACATGATCCTTTGGCCTTGTATTGTACACAAGCACTGGTAGGGAAATAATGACATATGACTAGGGTACTGTTAGATGGGAATGTGCTTAACTGATCACTGTGCAAGGAAAAGAAAATCCACTAATTTTTTAATATAGCCAGTTAAGAACACAGAAAAATCATTATTTTTTTATTCTGAACAACTGCTGTAAATAAAATACATTATCTCTTAAAGTGTGTATGAGAAGTTACACAATAATATTTATCTGTAGAAGACCAAAAAAAAAAAATTGAGAGGTCCTGTGCCTGGAAAAAGAGGAAGAGGACAGGAAGAACCTGGCAGCTCTAAGAACCATAATTCCACCTCCCTATTTTCACATTCTACCATAGAAAAGTCTGTCAAGTGCCTACAGAAATCCTCTGGCTCAGCCAAATTTAAAACCATTACACAATCACATTTTGGAACATCTTTTCCTTTTAATCTTCCTACTTCATGGATCACGATGAATTACTGTTGTATTTGTCAAGTAACTCACAAGTCACTTCAAAATGCCCTGTAGCTGCAGTAAGAACCAGCTGTGGTTAGCAAAAGCAGTGGGGTGCAGTATCTCCTGATCAGTGTCTGACAGGGGGATTCAAGCAGCAAGGTTCCTAAATCACTGGAGGCATAACGAGAAAGGGTCCTATGTAAGAGACCAGAGCTAGGCAGCACAGAGTAATACTGCAGAGACATTAAATTCATACTTTAAATCTCCAGAATTAACATCATTTTAAACAAGTGAAACAAAGATGGGGAGGAGTGATTCAAAGGCACAGCAGAAAAAAACCCCTTATTTGTATTGTAACATGGCAGCAGACAGCTGCCACCCAAAAAATAAAACTGTCCTAGATCATAGTCTGTGGCAGCAGTGCATTACATTTCTCCTTTTTTTGTTTCTAGCTGTTTAGAAAAATTACCTCCAAGCAGGTTTCACAGCTGTCTTAACTCAGCACACACTTTTCAGAAGAGGTGGTCTCTGAGATAACGAATAAGTTTATTTCACAGTTACAAGAGCAACATGAACTGCAGGAATGCAAACCAGCTCCCACAGAATATCTGGCAAGGGCACTTCCCACAGGCCTCCAGCACCACTGACTCTTTCCAGAGTTCCTCAGCACTGGCTCAGCACTATCAGCATCCTCAAATCCCTCCCTCTCTTACAAGCCTCTGACATTTTTCCAAATGGCAGACAGGTCTCTCACCAGGACAATCAAATTGAGGCATTCAATCCCTTCACTTTGCTTACAGCGATCCAAAATACACAAGACTGTGCCAACATAGTGGGACAAAAGAAGAATTTCCAGAAGCGTCAAGTCAGAAATATGTCAAAGGAATCTTAAATCAAAACACTTTCACTGCCAAATGAAGTTAGTCCTACTCCAAGGACTGACTGAAACTTGAAACACTAAAATAATTTGTGTCAAAAAGGATTTGCACTTGGCAACAAATTAATCGAGACATATAATCATGAAAAGGTTTGGGTTGGAAGGGACCTCAAAATCATCTAGTTTCACCAGACCTCCAAGAGCTTTGGGGTTTGGTTTTTATTTTGGTGGTCTTTTGTTATTTTGTATGTGTTTGTTTTTGGGGCATTTTTTCAAGTAAATCTTACAAATCTGCTGATCCTAAATCTAAATCCACCCAATGATACCCTAATCTCACCTGACCTAGGAGAACAAGAAATTATCTCAGTCACCTCAGCTGTCATGGGTCTGAGCATGAAAAGATTCAACAAACTCAAAGGACATTTAAAAACTCTGAATTTATATTCTGAAGGACAGCCTAGACCTCACACTGGTGTGCATGCAAGAACATGAAAAAGATTTCACAAAAGTAAAGCAATTCCTGATTCCACTTAGAACTGAGTGAACAATCACCTGTATCTCCATTCAATATTTCCTGTTTTACAGATGTTACTCAACCATACTGAAGAATATATTAGGAGCATAATATATTAGGAGCATAATCCAGTTGAAAAGAATAACAGAGCCAAAAAAAACCAAAAACAACAAAAACAAAACAAACAAACAAACAAACAGAGGGATTAAATCCCTCAGAAAGCCCTTAAGAGAAGCTATGTTTAAAAAAAAAAATTGCCTACTATTACTGAAGAGGCACTGCTGCAGCCAGTTCACCAAACCTGAGGGTCAAAAGACAGCAAACAAGTAACTAAAATTATTTTTCTACTGAAAGACTTTTCAACCAAAAACTAAGTGAGAACTTGACAGAGAGACAAGACACCTCCATAAAATGTACAACACAGTCCATCTCAGCCAAAGCTTGGGGCGAGGCAGGAAACAGTGGACAGAAGCTGTCCTAACTGACCCCTCATCCCTCTGAACTCCAAATGTCTGAGCCTGAAAACAAGAAACTCAAGTGTTCCAAGGCTATTTAAAGCTCCTTTAATTAGCCACTGATCAGACCTAGAAAGGGCCCAAGACAGAAAACTGAACTTATTAAAAGGTCTTGGAAAGAGAAGCCAGAACACAGCAGGCTAGCCCAGCAGTGAGGTGGGGTCTAGCCTGGAAAAACAGAGCACTCACAAGGTGAAGGCCTGGAAGGAGCTCCAGGAGCACTGCTCCCACGTGGTGATGCACACATGGAGCTTCCAACCCACCAGAGGAATCTCAGACACCTCCCCAGGCCAACACCACCACACCCTTCTTCAGATGGAAGTGCTGAAGTTTCAATCCTCCACTGGTGGGACACAGATATCCACAGAAACTCTCCCTAAACCTCAAACAGACCAATGCCTAATCCATTTCAGGGGAAACCACAAAAGAAGCTTCTGTGCTAGACAAGTATTTCTAGATTTGCTATGAACAATAAGAAGAGCAATTTGTTTTCTTAAATCCATGACAGCAACCACTATAGAGTTCAGTAAGTTTTTTTGACTGCATCTAAATTAGTGTGCAGTTTTTCTCTTGCAGTTCACAGTGCCTATACAATGACAACACCCTGTAATGTAATTTAACACCTGCTGCCATTACAGACTTTTAATCACTCTGCACATACAAATCCATCCTTGGCTTTAGACTATGCATAGATCTTAACACACAACATAAAATCTGTAATTCATGCTTGGAGAAGGTTGCTGATAAATGTAGGCAATATTTTGTAAATAGTTACCATTTGTGTTCTTTCTACCTATGCCAGTTACAGCTCAAGGGAAGTAAGCCCTGAAAACAAATTTCAACAACACCATGGACTATTGTCCTGAATTTGTCTTGGGGTCTTTTAGGCTTCCTAACCATTACTACAAATAAGTGTTCAAAATGCAGGCTGCCTGTTTAAGCCACACCATTCTGAATGGGTGAGTCTGGACTAATGTTAGTCAGCCTGGGCCAAAAAAAATAAAAAGAAATTATCTTTTGGCATAATTCCACACACTGTGTTAGAGCAACAGGATGTGGAGAAAGAAGGCCAGTATCCACAAATTTCAACACAGAAAATAGATACCACTCCCACACTACTCACTAATTGATAAACATGCTATTTCAGCTCAGTTGCTGCCTATGCTCTTCAAAGCAAGCTTTAGCTATGTGCCTTCAGAGCTATAACCAGCCTTAATGAAGATTTGGGATTTGAATTCAGGCAAAACTTTTTTCAGGTACTTCTGTTTCAAAGAAACAACTGAAATGTGAATTTGGGTACTCAAGAAAAAACTGTATTTGCATGATTAACTCCTCTTCAGAAACAGATGCATATATAATGAACTGTGTATCTTTTCAAAATGCATGGCTAATTCTGCAGAGATAGCAGGGAATTCAGCTGAGCAGCTAGACAGGAACATGAAAAAGGCAAACTGCTCTATCCAGCAGCACAGTTCCAGAGCCAATAATAAAGGGGCCAGCCAAACCACAAATACAGGAGATTATGTGAAAACCCAGTTTTAAGTTTAGGTGTCTAACAGCAGTACCCAATGCAAGACTCTCCTTTTCTTTACCTGAAGACCTGCACACAGATCAGCCAGACTGCAATATCATGCCCATGCCACTTTAATGCAGCTATTCTGCTGTTTGTGGTGTTTTTAGCATTCAAGACACAGTAAGACCTTGTGCCAGTACAACTACAAGATAAGAAAAGAAAACCCAAGTACTCACGCTGCGAATAAAGCAGTATCTGAAACTCCAAAAGGGCGCAGGTAAAGAGTTGAACCACATTTTCTACTCCAAGCAATTCAAAAACTTCTTTAACAGGAAAATCAAACAATGGTAGTTCATTGGTGCTTGGCCTCTGGCAGATAATTGGTCCATAAACACCTGAAAATTTCAATGACCTTCCTGCTGGAGGAATAGGAACCTCATAGAGAATATTGTAGATATAGCTTTCTAAAGGTAGTGGCGGTGGCTGAGGTGAAGTCACTGCTTGGTGAAGTTGTTCTAGAACCTTCTTACAAGCTTTCATGAAAGACATAGGGGTAATCAGACAAATGCATTTTGAGACATAGAGTGTGTCTCTGCTGATGTCATAGGAGTTAAATCGCTGTAGCTTTGAGACAGAGGTGCCATTGCAGTCCCCAGTGCTGCTGCAGCTCTCCTTGTCATTGGTGGGTGGAGTATGAAGAATGTCATATTCAGCATTGTGCATATGATACAACGTCTGCATTGCACTGCAGATCTGTTTGCTAGTGACTTCCTCAAAAAACGTGAGAGAAAATCCAAATGTCCGTGAGCCATCTTCACGAGTAATAATAAAGGAGTGGAATTGAGGTTCTCTGGAATCTGCTTGTGTCTTGAAAGCAAGCCCTTTAGGCATACACAGCTACAAAAAAGGGGAAGGGGAGACAATATCCATTAAAAATGTTTTTCTCTCCCCCTGTCTGCAGCAGGGGGGAGAAAGCATTGGTGAAAATGGGATTAAAATCCACAGACTGCATTGCATTTCACTTTAAATTCTATTAAATGCTACATTTCTGCACAATATGTGATATGGGTCTAAATCAGAAAAACAAAATGAATATATCAAAATGGCTGCATGAAATTGCCATTGAAACTTATTACTATTTTTGTTACCAGGCTCATATTTTTCATGAATAAAATAATAAAATTCAAACCCACATAAAGGAAAGTATTTTTTTGGTCACCAAGACGAGAAACCTGACAGAGAAAATTACTATATTTTATCTAAATTAAGACATACCACGTTCTAATAAATGGAAAAATCACACACAAAAAAAGATCCATTAATTGCAGACTAATTTATTTCTCCACTAATTCTCTAGAATGTAACAAAAAAAAAAAATCCCCAAAAGCCATGAAGTGATACTGACCATTCCCACTGCATCCTGGTCAAAAGGGTTCCATTCAACATTCTCAGGATAGCGAGCAAGAACTTTGGATTTAAATGTGCGTCTTAATGGAGTCTGTTCAAAGTTTTCCCCTGCAGATGAAAGAAAAATACAGAAGTAAATATTTCATTCCCTTTTTAAGCACAAGCAAGGCCAAAAAGCAGGACATCGGCAGGCAGACACGAGGGTAAGTGAATTAAGGACACATTCCTTTTAAGAGAAACAGAAAATGCAAGACAGTTCGTTAGCATATAGTCAGACTGCAGATATTAGCAAGGATTAGCTTTGTAAGATTTCTGTGTCGCTAAGTATCTGTGCTTTTCCTTAAGTGTGGCAATCTTGAGACTGTGGTCATGACAGCAATTCTCTAAGCCACTCCTCAGATATTTCAGATTCTCGCTAAAACACAGCGAAAGCTTCAGTTTCAGTGCAATATTGTTACTGAAGAAAAGCACAAATAGACAAAATGAAAAGATGATGCAACTTTTAGATAGACATACAAGTGAACATCATGAGATCTCTTAATTTCATTTTTGAGACTCAGGAATAAAGATAACCACCATCTATTGCAAGAAGTTAAATGTGAAGGAAGAGTCTAGAAGGTTAGAAGATCAAGAACCACATAAAGGTCCATGAAGACAGAGTATCAGATGAACAAAGTGCTTTTTTTATTTTTCCCCACACTTTTTCCTTTACCTTCTGTTGCACTTGAAATGAAACAGCTGCCACCATCTCGGGTTTTAGAGGCCTGAATATACTGGCATAAAGCTATATAACAAATAAAAACAACACTGCATTATACATTTCATACTGTTGACTGTGATCACTGCTAACACATATCAGTAAACATACAAATATCCAGAATTAGCATGCATGACAGTCTCCCTCCCCTAATATGCTCTTTCTGCATATACAGCTTACAGGAATTTCTCATTTTATGTACATATTTCTAGAAGGAGATGATCAGTATGTAAGAGAAGCTCACTGTTCCTGTACACACAACCAGAATACTGATGCAGTAGAAATAAGCTGCTTGTGAAAAAAGTTTCACATTTTAACCACAAAATATTCCCAAAAAGCAGATGATGAAACTGACTCCAAGGACATGACCACTTGAAGGCCTTTAGAACTGTATGAATTTAAGTGGCATGGTCCATCTTTCCACAGCTGCTAGCCATACACTAGATTAGCTCAAAGTCTTGTGTAGAAGCTCCTAAATTTCCTCTAGAGCAATGACAGCTCATTGTGATAGCACAGAACTTTCTGCAGTGAATATCCTGAGTGTGAGCAGTTGCTTTAAAAAAGCAAAAACGTACAATTGCGTATCTTAAAATAAGCTTAGCTATATTACTAGAATGCAATTAGCTAAATGAGCATGCAGCTGTTGACAGCTGCACTAACAATCAGGCACAATTGCATGAAATCATATGCTTTAAATAAATGGAACTGTTTCAGCAACACCTGCAAAACAGAAAACACACTCCAACTCCTCTCTTGTTTTCTTACATGCAGCAATTACATGGCAATAGAAATTGATTTCAGAATTGGTTGGGTTTGTTTTGTATGTCTAGAGTAATATTTAAAGTTCAATTTCAAAGCCAAGTTAGAATCTTTATTTGGCACAACACTGACTTCCACTAAGCAGCCATAGACAGAGATGGTTACAGAACTGTCTCAGCACAATACAGAACCTAACACATTACAACAAACCAAACAATTTCCAGTGAATGCTTAACAAGTCTTTTGACAGCTGAGAAGCCTGGTAACTGTGGATCTTCTTTAACTAAGTCTTAAATATTATCTCAGGGAACTTATCCTGAATCAGGACCTAGGACAGGTCTCCCAATACCCAAAATATTCACATCTATTTTGCGAATTCTCTGGGTTTTAGCACCGAAATTGAAGGAGGCATTGCTTCTATTATTTGTCTGAAAAATCAACAGCTCAGCTAATGTTCACAGAAAACCACACAACTACATTATTTATTAATCTGCTCAACCATATAGTTCAATAATATCATCGTTCAGAAAGAAAAAAAATGCGTATTTGGGAAAATCTGAAACATAGAAAGAGGAATAGTTAGGAATACATAGAGAGAGGAACAGTTAGGAATAACTAGGACACAACATCACTGAAATATAACCATCTTATGAAAGAGTAGGGCCAAAGACAGAAAAACAGCATTTGCACAGCTAAAACAACCATAAAAGCTGAAAACAAGCATTTAAAGAAACTTTCAATCTCCCAGAAAGAAAAATGG
Source organism: Chloebia gouldiae (assembly GCA_003676055.1). Lineage (NCBI taxonomy): Eukaryota > Metazoa > Chordata > Aves > Passeriformes > Passeridae > Chloebia > Chloebia gouldiae. The sequence continues at coordinate 162,807 of QUSF01000061.1, forward strand.
ACATAATGCCACATCTCTACTGACACAAACATCCACTCAAGTGAAGTCAGTCCTCTGTAAAAAGCTTTTAAAAGTAAGTCAGGAGATATAACACACCTACTGTTTTCTATATTTACATCTGTGCAGATGATGTAATGTCAACTTTTAGATAATTGAGGAAAAACCTCAAACATGTACTAAGCTGTTTTGTTCCTTGGCTGATTTTTTTCATCTTCCACACACGGTAGAGGAGAGAAAACACATGAAGGCCAAATTGTCTCCTGAACTAGGAAACCACACAGCACAATCACTGAGTTCACCTATGTGCAAGGCTATACATTATAAAACTAAAAAGAAAAATCTGTGATTTGAAGACCTTTTCATTAAGGGTATTAACACTGCAAAATACATGATGCTGCTGGTTCCTTATGATTAAAAAAAAAAAAACCCAAACCCTAGCAAACACTGAATGGATGTTTACCTATTTAAAGAAGCCTTGCACCATCTCCTCCCAAGAGACATTCTCACCAACACACTCTTAAATTTTTTAGAGCTGGAGTCTGTCTGTAATTTAATGAAAGGATTAAAATTTATTTCTGGAAACCACTGAGTCCTGATTCAGACAGAAAAATACGGCAACCCTCACAGGCCTTGCTGCCATCCATCAAGGCACTCAGCTGTTGCACAGACACTGCTGCTGCCAGAGTGCCCCAGCAGCACCCTTCTCTCCTCTCCATGCTGCCCTGCTGGCTGCCAGCTCTGCAGGATGCTCCTTTCCCTTCCCACAGCAGCACAGTTTCCCATACCCAGTCTCCCATCACTCTTTTGGGACAGCCTTCATGCTTGGAACACCACAAACTACTGGACTGTGCTGGGTCCCAAAGATACTGACTCAAACAAGGCAGGGAACGTCAAGGGACAGCTCGCCGACATTAGAAATTCAGCCCAGGTGATCTACGTCACGGCAGGACACTGGACGCTGTTGCTGTGCCCTTACAAGCAAAGGCAACCTGAGCACCAGCATTTCCCTCACCTGGGCTCCCCCTTTTCTCCTCTCCAGTGATTGCCACTAGACAGCCATTAGCCATTAGGGGAGGGGGGAAATCCACAAACAACATTTACTTGCATCCAGAGGCAAAAAGCAGTTAACCCTAAATTTCTAAATTTATGATCAGCTGCAAACAGAGAAAGCCTGTTACAGCAAAACACCAACTGCAGCACATCTCCAGCAGCAAAAAAAAATCCCATCAAGGTTTCGAGATCTGTCTCTGTGTGAATCACAGAGTGACAGAATTAAAAGGATATTCTGAGGTGGAAGAGACCCCCAAGGATCATTGGGTCCAACTCCTATATAAATGGCCATACAGGGATCAAGTCACAGCCTTCATGTTATTAGTACCATGCTCTAACCAACTGAGCTAATCTTGGTTTCCTTCAGCTAGTTGATTTATTCAGAAATAATTGAAATGGTTTTAACAAAAATAGTGAAGAGAAATTTTAGCAAATGCAAGAGACCAACCCACCAGCAAAAATGGACATTGTAAGAATGAAGGCATAAGAGGAAATAAACTGATAAAAATACGATGTATCCCATAAGATGAGATAGAAAGCAAGTTCCCACCCGTATCAAAGAACTGCTATCTTCATATCATGCTTTTTACATGGTTTCTCTCCCTTAGCAGAAGTAATGGCTAGAAAATAATTTCCTTATCCAAGTTACCATAAAGAGGTCTTTAGAAATTATTAATACATAAATAATTTCTTTCTTTTATACACATTCCATGCAATAGGAAAACTTTGGGGTTTTTAAATGGAACACAGAATTGCCTGCTGAGGACTAAAGAGATCTTTCAAACACCACTGATGTTCCTCACATACATATTTACTAATCAGGTGTTTGATATATCAGAGGAAAAGCTCTACAAAAATCAAGATGCAAAATGTCATATATACTGCAAAGTTGCAACTACCTTGGACTTAAATCAGACTCAATGATAAAACACTACACCTATAAGATTATCTGTCAAGAAACATCAAACGACACATGAAAACTGTAAATAACCAGAAATACTTCAGGAAATATCAGGCCTACATCAAACCTTCAAAACAGTAAGAATCCCATTGCATTTTGCAATATAAATAATATCATGAAAGCACAGAGAGATATCATTTAACCAAGCACAGTACAAATCCACAAGCATCAGTTTAGCGCAGCCCTGGCACTGCACCCAGCAGGGGAATGACAGTGAAACAGAGCATTTCAGAATTTCTTTGTCATTGGAAAAAAAACACCCCTGTGGCATCCCACTCAAAATAGGATCAGTGAAACAACATGGATTAAAATTAAACAAATACAAAATAAAGAAAGGGTTAACAAAGATTAACATTTCACTAATCCAGTTCAGAATACAAACAGCTTAATTAGCTCATGGTGATCCCCCAAAACAAGGGGGAAGCAAAAAGTGAACTGCAGACACAGAGGCTGTGAAACTGGTGAGCTGAAGAAAACATGGACTAGAGTTCTAGTATCTGCTAACTCCTGAAGCCAGCCCTCCTCCTGACGCCCAGCTCGCTACCTGCTGGCTCCTGCCATGCATGCCAGGTAATTGATTTTTCAACACCAGCAACCATCACCCGCCTCTGGTAATGCCCTTTGCTTCCTCTCCCATTTTTTACACTTTATCAACCCTTCCCATTAAACATTATAGATCCTTGCTGTCCTGGAGATGGCTGAGCACCTGTCTGCCTATGGGTGGTGGTGAATGAATTCCTGTTTTGCTTTGCTTTCTCTATTAAGCTATGTTTATCCCGACCTGCAAGTTTTCCCGCTTTTACACTTCCAATCATCTCACCCATTCCACAGGAGGGGAGTGAGAGGCTGTGTGGAGCTGGGTTAAATCACACCACGTGTTGTTTAAGATGACATGCATGAAAGACTTAAGTTATTAGAGTCAGCTTCTTTATCAAAAGTGAAGTCATCAGTTTGACACAGGCTCTGAGGATGTCTCCCTGGCTGAGGGATGTCCAGGACTGCAGGCTTAGCCTGGCTCCTCCTGGGCAGGCAGAGCTCAGCTGAGAGCAGTCTCAGACCGCAGTGGGGGACACTCGGCACCAATCAGGTTAAAGCTCACATCAGGGGCAGGTAATTCTCTAACACCTCCCTCTCACATCTTTTCAGTACACTGCACCTGATGGACTGAGTTGTGTGCATAAAGCGAACTATAAACCTGCTCAGGATGACCAGAGAGTTGAAACACATTACATTTATTTGGAAGATCCAGCTCAAACCAGCCCCTTTTCAAAGCAGCATGGCAGCTCACACTGCTGCTCTAACAGCCACCCAACACTATTTGAAATATATGGAACCATGATGGGCTTTCAGTTCTAAGTTCATTTACACCATCTGAAATTATGCTGGCCTACGTATCTGTAATTTGGACTTTGTAATTACCAGCACATTACAGCAGCTAATGTATGTACTGCAAGTATCCTACATTGAACCAACAAGTACACCTCATTTTATCGGTGCCTTCCTGAGTCACCTAACACTGCACGTGAGCCACAACACACAGAGATTTGTAAGGTATGCTGGAAACCTCCCTGGTTCACATTTTTATGCTGCTGCCCCTTCTTACCTGTGTTACTTCTCTTGCTGCTCCACCTGTGAGCAGTGGACAGCAGTGTCTGTGTATTGCTCTGATTAGAATTAGGACTTACAAACTCATGGAGTTTCCAACCTATGCAGGACAGCGTTGCTTTGGAAGTCTCATGCATCAATCTGCATGAAGCTATCCATATCAATGGACACGAATTTTGATTATAACAAGGAAAGAAAAAGTTCCATAAACTAAAATTCAATTCAAAACCTGTAAATGCCATCTACAAAGATTTCCTCAGCTTTGAGCGGGAATAAAAAGAATGAACTCTGAAGGTCTAATTTTAGATCTTTCCTGATTTACCCAGAGAGAAATATGATTCACTGCCTTCTGTATTCCTCTTTTTCTCTTCAGGAAAAGAAAGGGGGGGGGGGGGGGGAAGGGTCTTCTCAATACAGTAATAAGAAAAATAGTTAGGTTATACAACTTGCAGATTCACCTACTTATGACCTTGCACAGGTATAATGGTTCCACATGCATTGCTTACAAATTTCTAATGCAAATTTTCCAAACACTTGTACATAATTCTAACAATTCAAATTTCCCTGCTGACTAGTTTGCTTCCTTGTAAGAATGTTTTTAATCCTGGATTTTTTGTCTTCAATATCTCAATCATTCTTCTCTGTAAATCCCACACTGCCATGAAAAGTTTCCATTTACATAATAGAACAGTGGCTTAAGTTGTCCTTAATGAGAAAGGGAAAACTTGTCCAGAAAAAAGTCAAAGCCTTTTTTAAAGTGAGTCATGGCCTTTTGAACATGCAGTCAATTTACTATTTGGCTTTAATATTTAGAAAGTGACTGCAGTGTTGCAGCTCTAAAAATTATGCAAGACTGAGAACTGTACAGAAACTTCTCCCTGTGTCCCAGCTAGAAAAAAAACTCTTTGAGCAGCTATCTCAGATGCAGACCAGCTCAATTTTCCCTCTATGACAATAGAGAGCAAGTCAGAAGAGGTTACCCTAGTTACCAGAAAAAGTGCCCCAAAAACAAACTAAATGGTGGTGGCAAGACTGATTTTAAGGCATCATTAATACTGCCACCTTTGTTTGTTCACTGAGTCCACTCATCTGCTCAAAATAATTACAGAAGAAAGGTCCAGAAAGCTTGACTGATTCTGATTAAGTGGTTTGCTGCTTCCACCCAGCTAGGCGGCTTCTTTCTTTAAATTCCTGTGATACAGCCTGCTATTAATTCAATTCATTCTGTCTTGGTGTACATTTATTGTATACATGACATCTTCAAATAAAAAAATCTTAGATAGCTTGCAATTAAAGCATTAACTTTATATTTTCCACATAAAGACACTTACTGGAATCTTTTAGCATACAGAGACTCTATCAATTTCTGCTGTCACTAAAATTAATGTCTTGAACTAAATATAAAACAGCTTCAACATGAAACAGTCATATTGCTGTAATTCACAAATGAGTAAGAACAATGAGAATTTGTACCAGCAACAGAAACTATAAGCCATACACTTAGGGCAGCTTTCCAATGCAGAGAAAAAGGATTTAGCATTGAGAAAACCCTACAGACCCTACAACCACACCCTCTACCTCTGCACTTTCGGCATCACAGCTAAAAGAATCTGGTACTGGTGGGAACCCTCTCAGCTCGTGCAGGGTCAGGGACTGGAGTCTGAGCTGACCATGACAGCCAAAGAGCTCATGTTTTCACAACTGAGGGCTGCAAGGCAAAAGTCACACAACAAGGGGGTTTGAACAGCACCTGAGCTACAAACACCATTCACAGAACAGCCTAACTCTACCCTGCTTCAAATTAAAAAATTCTATAATGCACAAAGCCCTACTTCAGTGAAAAGGCCATCATATATTATTTTCAAAATGTCCTTTCTCATTCTTGAGTTTCAGGTGAGAACTTTTTAAGACCAAAACCATACCTGTCAGAGCACCTAATGAAAAGAAAAAAAAAGGTTTCCAAAGATACAAGTAACACTTAGAATTAGGTGAATCCAAAACTAGCAAAAACAGCAATAGGATTCCGAGTTCAGCCAGCAAACATCCTCAGTACACAAAATAAGGCCACAGATACTACAGTAAATAATTATGTTTATCAAACATAAAATTACTGCAGCTCCAAAATTCATGGTCCAAGTCTAAATAAAAATAATTGACTGGTAAAACAGAGATTGTGCACACAATTCTGGAAGCCACACTCTAGCAAAGATGAAAGTATGGAGAAAAGAAAGGCAATTTGGGGAGAGGGAGGCACTGAGGGAAATAGATGGTACATACACTGAGAGATCTGAGGACTTCTTGATTACTCTGACTGACACATGACCAGCAGCTGGCCTGGTTACACTGTGCAAGCAAATACAGGTGCTTAAGATGCATGAAGGGATGCAAAGACAGACAAGCCAAGAATCAGTGTCTTAAAACTAAAGGCAAAAGAGTTTAGTTAAAAATAAGACTTGCCCTATTTTAACTCGCCAACAAAAATGGAAATATTCTCTTTTCAAGTCTTAAGAGAAAACTGGGATAATCAAACAAGTAATTAAATTATATGACCTGAATCATAATAGATGTGAAATGAGATGGAAATCTGTTGATTCAATCTAGCTTTTCAAAAACATACAAGAACCAAAAAAAAAAAAAAAAAAAAAAAAAAAAAAAAAAAAGTAAAAAACCCAGGCCAAGCCTTCTGGAGTACACCACCATTCTGATTTTTCAGGACACCCTATTATAATACTAAAGAAATATCCTTCCAATACTTCCAATACATACACAGAGAGCTATTAATACAGTAAGAATTAGCCAAGGTTTACTTTTAAAACAGAAAAATTCTCTGATTCCTTCTTTAACAAATATTAAACCATATGTAACTGGAGGAAAAAAAGCACCTCTCTAAAATGCAGGAAATAAACATTCAAAGTCTGGCAGACTAAGGTAAGAAATTCATTGTACAAGAATTCTTGGAATAAAAACCATGATTCAAGAAAAGCTGCAGCTGCCAAATCTGTAAGCAAAGAGCCACTCCATCAACAGGCAAATGCTTTCAGATTATGACTTGCTTCCTTCCTTCCAGTTCCTCCTCCTTAAACAGAGCTGCACGTATTTCTCGTTAGAGAGAGCTCCTTTCTCCAGCAAACCTCTTGCTCGGATAGACACAAAGAAGAATTCTTCCCTTTTATCCTGAAACACATAAACCCTCTGTCCCACACTCCCTATCCCCCTGCCTCTATTGGCAAGACCACCTGGCAAAGCACAAGCTGAATTAGACCACTTCATTTGGTACTGGAATTGGGACTTGAACACTTTTTAAAGCAGGTTAAATTATGCATGGGAAAATCCTTCAGGGTCACTTGCACTTCACTGCATTACTGCTGCCAAAGCAAATGTAATCAGGTGTTTTAGCCACTGTCTGTAGCAGCCTCCATCCCACTGGATTTGTAACACATCTATCACACCTGATTTTCACAGCTGGGACTTCCTCTAAAACCTTCATTATAAAAGTTATTGTTTCACTTTCCCTGACAGAAAACCTTGAAGGCAAAGCAACTTCACCGCCAGCCTTTCTGAAACAAAGGTGCAAAGATGAGATACAAACATACAGGTATGGATCCCAAGGGCAAGTGAAATGTATGTGGATGAGAGTGCTATCCTTCCTCTGGCAAAGCTGAAGGACTTGCTTTAGAGGGGGTTGGGAAAAGACAAAGAAAATAACCAGTCATAAAAGGCTCTGATTTTTTTTCCCTGTTTGTCATCTAGGGAACCCACAGTTGCTTGTAACAATCCCTTATCCCAATCCAAGGAGAACATACTCCTTTGAACAAACAACTGACAATAAAATTCTTCCTACTGCAGACATTAAAAAGGTGAGAGAGACAAAAAAAGTTTACCCTAATCTGTTGACTGTTAAAGGTTCTATTGTTTTCTCATTTTCTTTTGCTTTCCAAAATTCAAGAAAAGTAATGTTTCAAAAATTGTATCACAAAGAAATGAAATAAATAAATAAAATGGTCATTTTGCTAACTGGATATTCAGTGTAAACTATGCCTGATACAAATAACCATTCATTCCTTTGATAGGTAAATTCTTTCAAGCCCTTCATGGCAAACCAAAATCTAGGAGTTAATAGCTATCCATTCATCATTTTAGTCCCAGCATTCATCTAGTTGATAACAAAACATGTTGCCACACACATCCGGGAATCGTTTCAAATGCTGTAACAATGAATTTAAAGCACCACAGAAAAACAGCTGAGGCCATCTGCATTCTGTGATTGTAAGGTCAGGAAACCAAAAGCTTTTGTTTTTATTGTTCTGCTAGTGTTTCAAGAAAGGCGGGAAGAGGTGGGGCTAGGAAGTAGCAAGACAGGGTAGTGGCAGAAGAAAACACCAAGAATCTAAAGCAGCCTTTTAAATGGTCCTCGGTTTGTATCTTTAAAAGCATCCTAGACATTTTTCTTTCCTGTAGCTTTTCTTCTTGTACTCCTTTGTATGTAATACAGGAAGGCAGATGGACAGTATAAAATAAAATGTATTTTAATCAAGACTGTCTAGCAGAAATTTTCAATGGTCTTAAAACCAGAATTGTTCTACTAAACCACTTTTCTGTTCTAGCCCAAGCAAAAAGATTTACAGAAAGATATTTAGGTCTGTTTCCAACTAAACAACAGAGGAAGCCCTCAGAATTTCAATGAAAGGCGTGTTCACAGCCACAGGGGTCAGGAGAGACACACTATTTCCATTACACAATAGATCTGCAATATGCGCAACAGAAGATACTGTGAAAGGAAAAGGGTGGCTTACCTTCAGAATAGAACCAAATTCTTTTACATGTACTAAAAATATGTAACAGAAATGGAGACACGCATATTTTAAGCATATTTAATATAGAAACCAGCTGTTCTCCTCATGCCCCCCTAAGACTGGCAGATCCAGTGGGACTCTTCAGGAAAGCCTGAGCACAGACCATTCCAAACGACTCTTCCCAAGAACCACGGTCTCTTTTCACAGTGACACATCCCATCCAGTTAAATGTCCCTACTTTTTGTGTTCCCACAGCCCCCTGGCTCTGGGAATGATGGAAACACATCTGCATAAAAACATAAGGATCAAATTTTACTGAAGCACTTTTCCAGTCCTTCAACCAAGTATTTCCAGGATATCACTGAGGTTTTGCATTGAAAGGGAAAAACATATTTTAAAGAACACATGAAGTCATTCAGCAGGCTTCAAAAACATACAGAGGTCAGAAAAATACAGAAAGATCAGCTATGCAGTCATTTCAGTGAATATCCTGGCCACTGTGCTTCACTTTACTATCTAACCTTTGAAACCAGTGCTTTGCCTTAACAAGGACTGCTCCCCTTCTTAATAAAACTAAAAATGTTCTGTAATAAAGTCAAGTTGCTTGACAGGAGAGATTTTTCATCACAGAAAATTAATCAGATGTGCTGACGGTTTGATCAACGGATATGAGAAACCCCAAAGCTACTATCTGCTCTGACTAGATCCTTCCTCACCATCTCTCCACCCATGCCTCCCTAAGCTTCTCCCTGTTACACATAAGCCTCACAAGCTCACCTCTCTTGTCCAGAAGGCAAAATTCATGTTTGGTTTTAAAAAACCCTCATGTTTTTAACATGAAAATCTGTTTAGAACAAGAAGAACAAAGACCCAAAACCAGAAGTCTCAGGTCCAAGTTGACCATTTACACCTGTGTATCACCACTGTGGTCCAGGTCATAAACAAAGACTTGAGCAAGGACAGGAAAGAGAGACCACAACACCTTACACTTGGATTGGTCAGCACTGCCACAAAATCTCTGCCAAAAGAATTCTGTGAAATGACCAAGATACTGGTAAACAGAAATTTTACCAGTCTTCAGCAAAACTTTTGAAGGAGTTACTTCACATTTCAATTTAAAAAGGAGCTTACTTGACATTTCCCAGAACCCACACATAAAAGAGACAGGGACATGACAACCTTATGCTGGCACCAACCTTGTTGACTTAAGGGACTTATCTTTTCCCCAGCACAACTCTAATGGCAGTTCAGTAGGACATTGCTGGGCTTGGGGGCCAAAATAAGGAAACAACAATTGGCAAGGGAGCTTGCTCAAAGTAGGATATTAAGGAAGAATAGCAAGCAAGAAAAGCTCCTACATGTTTATGATTGTACTGCAAAAAAAAAAAAGCTTTTCCAAACTCACCTGAAGCTAAGTGAAAGAATATGTGTTTCTGTCAAACCAACCTGTTTTCCTCACTCAGATACCGAAATGTTGCTTTCTCTGAAAAGATTCCTTTTGCTTGCCATGTTATTTGTCTCTAGATCGCTTACCCATGAAATGAGATAAAGTTTCTTTCTCAAAATGCTTCAGTATCCATATGTAAATGACTCAATACAGGTGTACATATTGTACCTGACTGTGGCTGATAAAACAGCCAGTAAAAAAAAACCTAAAAAAAAAAAGTCAATATTCTACACTTCTACAGGAAAGTTTGAAAACAATGGGCTCCTGCCCATCAAACCATAAGTGGAGTAGCACTTTCCTGGAAAGACTAAGAAATATGCCTTGAGCAGAAATACTCCAAGTAAATTCTACATCATTCATCAGTTTGTGCTGGAATGCTTGGTAATTTCTCTGTGCAATAATGTTTTAAGCCTCACAGGGATAGCATTCCAGTTGGCTGCAAACCACAAATCTGAAATGGTTGTCAAGAAATTGAGAGAGTAATTACTGCACAGAGTGTATCGGTAAGTAATTGCTTCTGACACTGTCACTTCATGTGCATCATTTCTGCTACATGAGTCCTGCAGGTTAGTGGGAATTCAAAAGATAACTATGAGAAGTTATTACCAAGAACACTCAAGTAGGATTTCCCTAAGTCAAATGGTGGATAAAAAACAGTTGCGGTGTTTTGTAACCTCAGAATCAATAACTTGAAGAATTGAGAAAAAAGTTATTATTTGCAAAATGGCAGTGTTTCCCATCCAATTCACCCAAGAGCTCTTTGTGTAGCCTCTCTCTTGCAAAATAAACTGCAAAAATTCCCAAATACAACAGGAAAAAACAAACTAACAACAAAAAAAACCCCCTAATGGACAGAAACCCAAATGAATCCATCTTTGTATGCCCTGCCTTAGTAAGTTGAAATTCTTATGGCTTTTTTAAAAGGCTTAAAAAACAGAGTTGTAAAGTTTAGTTCTTTAGACACTGTTTTAGCACCTTAAATTTATTCTCAAATCAAGAACTTGTAACCTTTCTCCTCCCCCACATATTACCAAAGAGCCTTCCAAGTAAGCCAAATTTATAAGTGAATACAGAAGGGTGGAAGACTGAAGAGTTTTTGTGAGTTTTGAGGAGACTATTCCATAAAGGACCCATCTTAATTGACCTAAAATACCAATATGATAGTGACAAGATTGGCATTACTGAAACATCACCAATAAAATGTGGCTTCAAATGTAGTTCAGCAGAGTACAGCTGCTTCCCCATTACATCAGCTCTGCCATTCTTTATTCCATATATCAACTACCCTAGCACGTCTGCCTCAGTTCCCAAAGAGACCAAAGACCTTTTTGGCACTCAAACATGGCAAACAGCTCCAGCTTCTTGGGAAAAAGATAGAGGGGGTAGGGAAGAGTGGAAGAAGCTACTATTTGGATTAAAACATTTCACATGTGCCTGTGTAAGCCCAGCCAAAAGCTGTTGCTATCTGCTGTCTGTCCACAGTGACCTTGTCAGCAATCCCAGAGAAGCAAAGGAACAGCAAACGCTCCTCTTCAGCCTCAGAGTGAATCCCCAGGGGAAGAGGCACTGTTGGGAACTGTGGGAAGCTTGCACGGATACCATCCACATGGATGAAAGGAAGGAAGAGGGAGGGAAAAATGAACCAAAAACAAAACCCCACAATCATAGAACAATTCAGCCTTTGGTAAAATCAAGCAATAGTTGCCACCAATGGAATTCACTTCTGCAGTAGCAAAGATAGAGCAATTTACTCACATGCTATTTACCCAAGGAAAAAACAGTATTGCAGAAGGACTCTACTGCAAAAACCGCAGATGGCTCCAACCCCAAATGTCTTAATTCTGAGAGTAAAATGCCTAACAGACGAAACTACAAAACAGATGTCAAATGTCAATCAGAAAATTATATCTGATTTAAATTAAGTTTGCATTTCTTCTTCCTCCTCTTTCCCTTTAGCTACCCCTTACAAATACCTTTGCAGCAAAATAAAAGCCTGCAAGTATTTAAGTGTGTTGAATTTGGAAATGAACACAGTTGCTGATAACAGCCTTACTTAATGGACTACCAGAATGGAACTACTACACTAATTCCACTAAGTAATTTATTGGCTTACATATGTGGCCCATGCCTTCAATCATGTCATCATATACTTTTTTTTTTAAGTTTATATTGATATAGAATTCCATTAAAACAACCCCTAACAAGGCATGAAGATAAGCTGTCATTTTAAATTTTAGGCAAACAAAATAGAAAAATAATGACACTTCAATTACAGACAGAGAAATTAGGTGAGACAACATTTCTGTTTTCCTGGTGAGGAGAAACACTTTCTCTGAAACTGTCAGAATAATTTCGAGTGGAGCTAGGTGAATACTGTACACCATGTAAGATCATCTTTTCACAAACCAGCAGTAATCAAGTGGCTCCTGTGGCAACACAGAGATGCCTCATCCATAACCAGTCCTGTTATGCTACTTAATCTATATGCAGAGATCTTGCCTCAACACCATTAAAAAGAAAATGCAAAAAAAAAGGGTATGACAGAGGAAGAATCATAAAAATTGTATCACATCATCATATAAGAAAGTGAAAGCAGACCTAATATGAACTCTGAAAAGGCTCATGAAGGGTAAAGATATTTCCTGGACAAATGGGCTCCACCTAACTCTACATTCTCCTGTAAGGATAAAGCTCATGATCAGGTGGACAACTCAAAGCACCATGATAAGGACTTGAGCAAAGGAACACAAGTCCACCAACCTTAAAAAAAAGTTCAAACTGGGAAGAAAGACAGGAAAAAAGTACAGGTGGCAAAGTCGTCGTTTGCTTTACTCTTCTTTTTTTACAAGCAATCCTATTATTAAACCATCAGTCTTTTCTTCACAGATCATAGGCCTTTTTCTTTCTTTACACTACTTCTCCTTTGTAGTATTGCTATTTCTGAAATAAGTGTTATCATCTTTATGATATGACATTCAATACTACCATGGTACATTCAACAGAAGATTTTAATTAGAACACGGGTTCCAGATATTTAGATCTGAGTTCTGTATTTTGTAAAAGCAACTCCAAGACCACACATAAGTGTAAGGCAATGCCAAGTTGATGTTTTGCCACTCCACTCAACTCTGTTGACAAGTGATTGCTAAAAACTTAACACATCACAGAGGAGGAAAACAAAATTATTTTGTTCCATGTTCTTTTCCACTAAAATCCCAACAGTTTCATATAGTGCAAGGTTTCCCACCATCATTCAGATCACATCTGATTAACGCAAGAGAGAAACGACTTCAGCTGAAAGATGAGCCTCCACTTCATCCTCATTACCTTTCCAGGGCACAGTCATACAATCTAAATTAAGAAATCCTATCATAATGTCACAGCATTACAGTACATTTTATTACATACAGTAGATTTTTGGTGATGTATTTCATCATTTCCAGATGACCAAGGGCGAGCAATGTGCCCTTGCTCCAAAGAAGGCCAATGGTACCCTGGGGTGCATTAGTCAAAAACACTGCCAGCAGGCTGAAGGAGGTGATCCTGCCCTGGGGGGGCCACAGCTGGAGTGCTCCTCAGCAAAGAGCAGACACAGACATGGTGCAGATAGTGCAGCAAGGGGCCACAAACATGAGTAAAGGACAGGAGGAAAGGCTGAGAGAGCTGGGACTGTTTAGCCTGCAGAACAGAAAAGCTCAGGGCACAATCTTAGCAATGTACATAAATATCTAACAGAAAGTGCAAAGGTGATGGAGACAGGCTGTATGTATCCTGTGCCAGGGCCAGAGGCAATGAGCACAAACCACAATGCAAGAGGGTCCATCCAAACATAAGGACACCTTTTCACTGTGAGGATAACTGAGTCCTGGCACAGGTTGCACAGGGAGGTTGTGGAGTCTCCATTTTTAGTGATACCCAAAATCACCTGGACATTGTCCTGGGCAACTGGCCCTAGACCTGTCAACTGCCAAAGATTCCTTCCAGCCTCAACCCTTCTGTGGTTTGCTCTGTGAAGGAAATTCACCTGGGACAAATCACAGAACTGTAATGAAAAATTCTGTCATCATTTCTGGTGTATCAACACCATCTGGAAACACGGAAATGCACCGTAGCTCCTCTCTCATCCAGCTTAGCAGCTCACGCTGGAGCTTAAGCTGCATCCAGTGTTGGGGGTTTTGTTTTGTTTTACTACCACCTAGCTAATATTTTCTGTGTCCTTTAAGAGGTCACCTGGTGGGAACACAATCATCAAAATAAGAAAGGATGCCCAGAATTGAATTTAGGGATAAAAAAGCCCTAGCAATAGAGACTCTTTAACCTGTGCTAACTACAAGTCCTAAATACAGGATTTCTCAGTGCACTAAAAGCAAAGAAACATAGATACATATCCTGTGCCTCTTCCACCAGCCAGCCAACTTTTTCAGGAAAAAACATCACAACTGCGCTATTCAGTAAAACGCCATCAGAGGTGCCTCCTCAAACAAAGTAACTAGACCAAGCATCAATTCCTGAGCTGACGCCTCGTTCCCAAGCCTGCAGAAAAGGCTACGGAAGACCTGGACCGCGCGGCTCCGGGAGGCGCCGAGAACAAAGTGCGGCGGCAGCAGCCCCGGCGGCTCCTGCGGCGGCGGGCAGCGCCGACACCACGCCGGGCTGCTCCGGCAGCCCCGACGCACCCGAGCCCCGGAGGGAGCCGCCGCGCCCGGCCCCGGCCCCGCGCCCAGCCATGGGCACTCACGAAGCCAATTGTCTCAACAGGACGAGGATTCAGAAGCTTATTTTGCAGCGCAGAAATCGGAGGGGGGGGGGGGGGGAACACCAGCGCACAATGAACCTTTCATTCAAACAAGAAAGGCTTCCAGGAAGTACAAAGTGTTTGCAAACCTTATCCAAAAGAAATAACAGGGCCCTCTCCATTTTTATCCGCGGACACTGGAGCAAGCTATGGCCCAAGACACAGTTTGAAAGCATTAGCAGTCATACTATCACGCATTATTAATAACACAACAAACTCAACAAAATACACCCAAATTCCACCTTAGCCCTTGTGCTGTGACATTATTGGAAATTTCCCCCCACCTTCTTTTAAAATCTTCTCAAATCACGTAAAAACCTGTCTCCCCCATAAACACCAAAACCTCTTCTCCCCGCAGCCCCACACCTTGTCACAGGTAACACCATTCCAGAACGATGCTGGAACAGCAGAGACCAGGATACATCACACACTACAGTTTTACATACATACGATAGATGCAGTCCTTGACCAGGAAAGCAAATACAGAAAGAACAGCATGCTCCAGCTTTCAGACCTGCACACTCTGACAGAATATTTTTAAAAAGGCACTTATGTCTTCCAGTTTGCTATTAGATAGCTAGTCCAAAGTAATGCACTGTTGGTTTTAAATTGAATTATGTGCGGAGAATTATTCATGTGCCTATCAAGAACAGGGAGCGTTACTGAGTGTTCCTTGCACCACATTACACAAATAGATTTATAGTAAATTAATCACAAAATTAACATCTTCTTAATTGTTTTTGATCCATAAACTTTGTTCATTTGCCATTTAATTAAAAGAAACCCTCACATTATCTCTCAATGAAATTGTATTGCATTTTGTTCTCTTACATTTCTTAAATCAAATTGATACTGTAATTTGTAGTGCCATTGCAGAGCAGACTGTTATGTTGTACTCACTCCTCAAGCCTCAAACTGCGACCTACAGTCACTTCAACGTTAGACAAACATGAATTCTCTTAGCGTAAGGTACTGCTCAGCATGAGAGACAGGTGAGAAATTTTGTTTGAAGCCATTAAACTAAAAAAAATAGTTTCTGTAATAGCCAAAGTTTAGAAGAGCTCACTCAATGCAAGAAGTCAGTTCTAATAACATGAATCCCACTCTACGAAGAACAAGCATTTATTATTGAGGGACAGCTTAAATGCAACGATGTAAAAAATCCCATGACACCTTATAAAAGCAAACTAATTAAAAAACGAGGTTGGGAGCGAGAGAATGCATTACTGGTCAAGTTCAGAGCTCAAGTACACAAAATCAGTACTGATGTTGGGTCGGGTTTTCACCACCACGTTCCTTAACCTTTCTGAACAGTCAGGGATGCTGAACAACACTCTGATTTAGCTGAGGCCACTACAATGAGACTAAAGCTGAAACGAGGTGCTGCTAAAACACCGAAATTACTTTTAACACTGCCTTTGAGAGAGTGGTGTGGTCTAGATTGATACGGTTTAGTTGTGGATTCGGAGTGAACATTCTCACTTAACAGCAGAGTAATCACTTCCTAATCCGATTACTTTTCGGATACTTCTGCAAGAGAATTCTTATCCCGGGCTACGAATAAAAAGGAACACTGAACACGCAAATGGTTTTCGTTTCCTCTCCCAAACCTGACTCCTTAAGAGCGCCCGTGTGTCTCAAATGCCAGGCTGAAGTTGATGCACGCGCCCAGCTCCGAGGAGAGCGCAAGCCCCGCCGAGGCTGAGACCATCGAACGCGATGCCAGCGCACACGGCGCGCTCATCCCAGCCCGTCTCACGGCGCTACTCTGCCGGGCTGCTGGACAGTTCGCTCACTTTACCGAGCCCGGCCGGGCACTCCTGCATGCGGAGTGGAGCGGGCAGGTGGTGGAGCGGGCAGCCAGCGCGGCCGGACCCCGCCGCCCCCGCGCCCAGCGCCGCCGGCCACTCACCGGAGAGCTCGTCCGGCTCCAGCCCGGTCTCGGTGTCCAGCCCGCAGATGACGAAGTAGTCGGCGAAGCGGCCGGGTGCCGAGGAGCCGCCGCCGCTCATGCTGCAGGGCGAGGGGCACGCAGGGCTCAGCGGGAGCGGGGCCGGGCGGCGCCGGCAGCGCGGCCGGGAACTCCGGCTGCGCCCGCCGCCTCCATGGCGGCGCGGGGCAGGCGGCGCCGCGCGGCATTCTGGGAACGTCCCCCGCCGCTTCCGGGGGGGGGGGGGGGGGGCGGCCACGCGCCGCAAGGCCGCGCCTGCGCTCTGCGCGCGGGGGTGACGTCGTGCAGCTGCGGGTGGTGGCGCTGCTGCGCGCCGGGGCTGCCTGAGGGGGCGGCCGTGGCGGGCGGGCGCGGCCCCGCCCCGGGGGCGCAGCGAGCGCGCTGCTTGCTCCCTCCGCACGCTCACGGCCGGGGGATGCGGCACGCTGGCGTCTGTTCCGAACTGCCTGCTGCTGACATGGCACGGGAGTCTGTCCTGACCGCTCCTGGAGGAGGCCCCACAGCCTCGCTGGGCAGCGCTCGGTCACTGCGCAGTGAAGGGGTTCTTCCTCACGTTCAGGTGGAGCTGTTTCTTCCCCCTGACTCCTGTCACTTTGCTTGGCACCGCTGAGCAGAGCCTGATCCATCCTCTGTCACCTCCACTTTAGAGATTTGCACACATTGATGAGGTCCTCTTTTGTCTTCTAGCTGTAGAGGCACTTGTGCCGACTAAAATTAAGCATATAAGCAGTTCCCCTTCCTCTTCTCTCTCAGTTCTCTATTTGTGGCATTTACATCAGAATACTTCCATATCTTGTAGAAGAGGAGAAATTAAAACTTTGCAGTCTTTAATGTTTATCCAGGACAAACCAAGTAGTTAAGGTTGCATCCATAATGCTGAATTGGTCAGACACCAGACTAAATTAAAACTGCCAAGCATAGGAAACCTCACCTATTTGCGTTTCCATTGCCATGACAGACCAAGCTGTCCGTGAGGAGTAGAAACAGCACAACATGTAAAACAACTTCAATGCCAATGGTTTACAGCCTTTTGCAGTACAACAACTAAACTCTTCGGCCACTGTGCCCGGTGAGTTGTGGACAGCTGGACATCCTTCTGGGAACCAGGAAAACCTGTCAGGACAGCACTAGTGCAATCAGTGTTCACTTGATGAAGACTGTATGGCCAGAAAATGGGTTATCAGTGAAGGAAAGCGTTGCTTAGATTTGGGTGAGAGGTCAGTTTAAAAGCACTATTTAACCTGGGAGAAAGATTTCAATAAAGGTGGCAGGGCAGGAGCAATTTTAGAGTGAAGGGCTCGAGTTTACTCTACAAAAAGCACAGTTAGATTGTCTTGAGCCTGCCTGGTGGTATGTGGAAGGCACAACAGAGCACAGAAATAGCTAAATCCGGTTTTTCTTACTCTGCTCTGTTCTATAGCCATTTTTTGCACATTTGTCTTCTCAATCAGCTTTCAGTGTGGTAAAGGACAATGTATTCAGCACATGGTGAATCTCTTTTAAGTAAGCCTGAACCGTAGTTTAACCCTTACAACAAAAGCCATAGCCTGAGGGTCTCTTCTGACACTTGCAGGAAAGTCTGGGGAAACAGCACAGATACTGGCAGGGGCCTTTTGTCAAACAAAGAGTAAAACAGGGAAATAAAAAGTTGTTCTTTCACCTCAACTGTTCCAGAAATAACCATTTATTTTGTAAATAATCAGTAAATAAAGGTAGATGGGCCACTAAGTAAACAGAGGTTTACCAGAGATACTGTTGAGCAGCAATATTTAAATACACACATGCCTTGCTATGCAGCAGTGTAAGGAACAGGAAATATTTTTTAAAAAGGAGAGTCTCAGACTGAGAAACTCAGATTTGCTTTGAATTGCTACGAGAAATGGACAAGAGGGGTGAAACTGTGTGAACCAGAACCAACAAAATGTTAACCCAAATTTTTGCTGTGGAAAGCTCTTTCCTATTTTGTCAGATAAATCCTCTGTGTTCCAGGACAACTTAGAGCATAGTCCCTGTCAAATCTGTGCCTCCAGCAGATGTACCTGAAAAGTTAGAGCTTTCTCCTCCCATTTTGTCAATGATTCTCTTTTCCACGGTATCTTTTCCCTCCCCAGTTATTTCATTTCTGAAATACTCTTGCCTAGTGACCACAAAGAACATCTCTAACATCTACTTCAAAGGCCAGTAGCTTTAATCTGTCAGTCATCTTGACCAATGTTCCCATCACAGGAAACATCCAAAATATGGCAATTCTGTCAGGAAACTTTGCAAATGGCTTAGATGTCCATGAGTAAAACAACAACACTCTAGACAACACTATGAGTTCTTGAAAGTATTCTTTATGATATTGAGAAAATCTGCGTAATTGTGAATTCTGTGGAAACTAGGATTCTTTAGCTAGAGAATCATAAAGACATATTAGTATATAGGAAGAGATTAAAAGATTCATTGTCTTTGGCAAGACCATCAATGTTGATTCAGCTGCTGTTTTCTATGGCAAAGACTTGTATTTTCAAGCATAAACCTTTAAAATAGTCTTTAAAACAGTGAAGAACAGAACTTTATACAAAGATATCTTGAGTATTCCTCATACTACCTAATTCAGATTTATTTTGCCAGCAATCCAAAACTCTTTTGGAAGAGTTTATTTGCTAAGCAATAGGAAAACACAATAGCAAATTACAGTTCCATTCAAGATTGCTCAGAGAATTGAAGAAGTCTGAATTGGGGTATTTCTCTTTATTTCTGGGCAGCTGTTTCCCAAGATGACCTAAACTTTGAAAAGTAACAGAGCTCAAAGCACAAAGAAATTGCTCCAGTTGTCAGGGTGCTGATTGTATGTGGTGTCTTCTAATGACTCTGATTAAGGTATTTACCCTGGATTCTTTAAGAAAACAAAAATCCAAACAGTGACTCTTATAATTAAAGTAACCCTCCCCACTCTGCAGATCCAGACACTTGACTCTGGCTGCAACTTATTGGCCATGTATTTGGTGTGACATCTACATGACAGACTGGTGGAATACAGCCTGCACAGCAGCTCACCTAACACCAGATCCTCACATCAGGGCACAGCTCAGAGCAGAACTAACGCTTCAGGGGGCAGAACATTTCCTAAACTCCCACGCAGCGCTGTCCCTCTTCTCCCCAGCTGCAGGAGCCCACACTATGGACTGAAGCTCAATTTACCAACAACTACAACCCCAGCTCCAGTTCCACGGTGCTGCTCTCCAGCATCTCATTCCCCAGTCTCTCCATACATCCAGGGTTGCTCCATACTGAGGGGCAAAATCCAGCACTTGTCTTTCTTAAGCTTCATACAGTTGGTGATCCCTTGCCATTGTCTCTGCAGGGCATCTGCCCTCGAGGGAGTCTACAGCTCCTCCCGGTGTTGTCTGTCAGCAGACTTGCTTAGTGCTCCTTCCAGTCCTTACTTAGCATTCCTTCCAGTCCTGTATCCAGGTCATTAATGAAGATGTTGAAGAGAATGGGGCTGAGGATGGAACCCTGCAGAACCCCATTAGCGACAGACCCACAGGTGATGTCACCCCTTCACTACAACCCTTTGTGCCTGACCCATGAGCCACTCACTCACCTGTCACTTGATGTGTTTACCCAGCTGAGTGCTGGGCATTTTCTCCAGAGGGATAATGTGAGAGACGGTATCAAAAGCTTTACTGAATCTTCTCCTTTGTTTTATTGGGCATTGAAGTGAGACTGACAGGTCTGTAGTTTGCATGGTCATCCTTCTTACCCTTCTTGAAAGCTGGGACAATATTTGCCAGCATCCAGTAGACTGGGACCTCTCCAGATTCCCAAGATTCAGAAGTCATTGGGAGAAGTCTTGTGATGACACCATCCAGCTCTCTGACTACTCCTGGATGAATCCCATCAGGCCCCATAGACTTAGAGGATCCAGCTGAAGAAGAAAATCCTGTGCAAGTTCAGGTTTGACCAAGAGTTTATCTTTCTCACAGGCATCTTTCTCACATGACAATGAGAAATCAGTTTAACACAAAACAAAGAGTCAAACATAGAATGATTTAGTGATCTTCCAAGTACCATAAACACTGCAAATCCCAGGTTTTAGATACAACTCCTCGGGGCTAGGCTGTAAAAGAAAAATCAGGAGTTATGAGTGTAACATTAGATCTCAATTCTGAGACAGAATTTTAAAAGCTATTTCCCACTGAAGCATTCCCAGCCCTCTTGAGCGTCTACTAGGGCCTACAAACCTCTAAAGGCTATGAGGAGACCCCTGAAGTCCCACAGCTGCACAGGAGCAGAATTCTCTGCATTTCAAAGACCATCTACAGAAAGGAGCTTTATGAGGCTTCTCATATATACACCAGTCACTAATTGAGCTCCCCTAATCCAGACCCAGATTCTTCCTTGTGTACTATAAAACAAAGAAATGGGAATTATCACACTAGGTGGAGTATTTTTAAGAACTGGAAGAAGGGTTATGGTATGTTAGTATTATGCCATTATTTACATTAATTGCCAGTACTAAAAGGTTTTAACTTCTTTAAGTTTGGGTGACCTGGAGCCATAAAGGAACCAGCTGAGATTTATAAATGTCTGTCATTGCAAGATATCAATTGGTCATAAAAATAGCCAGAGTATTTACTTCTCTTTGATGAAAATTTGAAAAAGTTGCTCTGGATCCTGCTTTCCCATCAAAACCCTTTTTCATTTCTCTCTTAGCACTGCCATACTAAACTATAGGGTTCCCAAACTCTACACTACAACAGGAAAATTCTCAGAAACACACAAAAAATCTTCAGCTGCCTAAAAACAAAAGATGTTTTGACTTTGCATAACAGCATCATTCACTAACAAAAGGTTCTTAATTTTGAATTTTACTTCTTATTCTTTCAGCAAGTTTTCTATACAAAGAAGAAAAAGCATTTCATAAACTGGCCTTGACAGAATATTGAGGAAAGGTGAATGAAGCTGCAATAGCTTTGGCACAGGGGTTTTCCACAAGAGATTAATTTTAAAAAGACACTTTGTGCAAAAACATATATTCAAAGAGACAGAAGTTGGACTCAGTTGCCTTCCAATACAAACCAGAAAAACTACTTCAAAATTACTGCTGTATGTGAGGGATTAATTTCAGAGATAAAAGGAAGTCCAATTTATCTACTTATTTTGAAATAAATGTAGAAACAGAATTAATCTCACCTACAGATGTAATCAGCTCAGTTTAATTTTTAATCAGTCAATAAAAATACCATTTAAGAACTCAGCCCTTTTAAACAAGTTAATAAAAAACTCAGCTTAGTGGGAAGCTCAGAATGCTTCATTATACTCAAAAAATACAGCATTTCAGATTTTATATAACAGCTTTATTATCAAATGGCAAGAGACACTTAGTAATGATGTCATGCAGGTATCACAAAAAACTTCCAAAAGATAAACAGGTCACCTAACAGCTCAAAAATCCCTTGCAATTAAAAAACAAAGCTACATCTTTCTGATGTCCTGGTTTGTTTCATGGTAGCCACCATTTTTCTGTCAAAATATTACGGCTGTCTCTTGCATCACTTGCTGGATTCCCTAAGGGAAAGAGTAGACTAGTACAGTACCCCACAGCACAGTGCTTTGTTTGCTTTCCACAAGGCCTGCCTCACTCTGCACAACGCTCAGAAGTCCTTATGGGATAGGGAAGCACCTCAGGCTGCTGGCAGCTGAAGATCAACACAGAAGGGATGGGTTAAAAAAATGCTAAAGTTTTGAAAAAGTAAAGAACCCCACTTTGAACCTTTTTAAGGTCTTAAGGCTTTTAGTTATTGTGATGGAAGGCCAATCTTGTGGCTGACACACATCAGGTCTTCAGTAACAGAGCCTGATCCCATCTCCAAAGTGAAACAGAACCCAGTGGAAATGTCAAGTGACAGCAATTGTGAGTCCCGTTAGATTGAAAGAGTTCAGCTCATTCTTTAGCGACAAGGCTCCACCAAAACACTGGCATGGGAGTGATGTTACAGCAGCTTCTGTTACTGACCAGGAGCTGAGACAGATTTTGAGAAAAGCCACTGTAAAATAAGTGGTAGGTAATTTATTCTGAGAGTTCATCTACATGAGGAGTTAACTCTGCAGAAAAGTAGGCTGTAAATCCACAGCAGCTTCACACTCAGTAGTCCAGGGGACTACTCACATGGCTCAGTTCACATCCAGGTTTACTATGGAATAAATCCCCTGGGTAGAGGAGCTCTGGAGATTAGAATGGCAGCAATAAAAGTAATCGTTGTTCAGTTTTAAATGCCAAAGTACACTTTTAGAGTAAATTCTAAATTACAGAAGAATTGGTGGAGCTGAGTGATCTTAAAATAAACTTGCAAACAGAACTGATAGAAATGCCTTTATACACTTGCGTAAAAAATAAAATTTACTGTGCAGCCTGGATTTAAATAAAAGACAAATGGTGTACCAATAATATTTACTATACATTGACAAGTAATACTGTGATGAAATGAAGCAGTCAATTAACATTAAATTACAAAAATGAATAAACCCTTTCAAGGTACCAGTCAGTACCTTTTACATTATCACATTCATGAACTGTTCTCTTACATCTCGAAGATCTATGATACGATCACAAGCTGACACGAGGACACAGTCTAATAAACCCTAGGACTGGAGCACATGCTGATGTGTTGAGTCCCTTTCCAGCAAGACACTGCAGGGGCATCAGCTCAAACCACGTGAGCAGCACTGGCTTCAGTCAGATAAATCACCAATGTGCTCCCCAGCTCCTCCCTGCCCAGGGCCTTGTTTGATGGGGTTCCACTGACAACACAACAAACTACCACAGCTGGAAGCACAGGGGAAGGTATCTTGTACCTTACTGAGAGAATACACAGACTGCTACTGAAGGTGAGTCATGGCCGGCTGCCCACTGCCCGTCACTGCCTTGGCAGACAATGGAACTCCCAGTTTTATATACACCGACACAAGAGCCTGCTGTTCCATGGTGCTCTGAACATTATTTGGGATCAGCTGTTTGACTGGAACTGCACCAGTTTGTGTGACAAACATTGTGTGACATTTCTTTAAGCTAATCAAGCTGCAATGAGAGATTTTATACTCTTTACATATTGCTCGAGAAATGGTAACATTACACTGCTTAAGCGTTTTTAAATCACTTGAAAACTGCAAGTTTTATATAATCATACCATCACTTTCTTAAGTTGGCAGGATAAATCTATGCAAATGAAATATTGGCAAAATAATCAACATTAAAAAATGAAAATCAGAACTTAAAAATCATCAGCTAGCCAAGATAAGAATTCTAAGCTGCTCCCTCCCTTCCTATATCTGCTCCCAGAATAAAGCTTTACAGGGACCAAGAGGGAATGAAGTGACACTTTGCCTTTGTTAATCCAGTAAGTAAAGCAGATGTAGGTTCAAGTATTTAATCCCATATAGCACTAATAAATAGACGTAAACAACCAGGATGAGAATAACATTGTAGTTAAAGTACTGCAAAGAACCTTTGTTTCTGAGTGAGCACCGTTGCATTATTTTGAAACTCACTAAGGCAAAAAAGAAGGGAAATATTGTTAGTGAGAAATGCACTCAGACCAGACCACATGCAAACCTACAGAGAATGTTACAAAGTCGGACTGAATAGTTCAGGGGGTTTTCCTGCAAGTGTCAGAGAGCATCACCTGTAGTTTATGTCTACACCACAATTTTTGCTCTGCATATAACTAGAGCAAAATGTTACATCTATGTTCTTACTTACCTCATCCTGAGGGCTACACATACACCATCCCAAAGTAAAACACTGGTGTTTGGTTACAAAACTATATGCAGTACATTTCTGAACACATTTCCTTCAGTTTAAGGCCATGTGTTCATTTAAAGACATTCTTATCAATCACAAGCCTCCCTATAATTGCTTAAAATCCAATAGAAAAGCAAATATACAAATATCAGAAGTGCTGATCCTGAGATGAAGTATGGGAAATTCTGGTCCAGTTTGATCCTTATTCAAACTTCTGTTTCAGCTTCTTCTGGAAGAGAGCTGGTAGGATGGAGAGGATGGCTAGAATCATGAGAACAAAAACAGAGTTCCAGGAAACAGCTTCCCCTGCCGTTGTAAGCTGGTACAGCGTTGTTCCTGCCTTAATGGCTACAAAAGACGGTGGTGCTACACCTGTAGCAAGGAAAGGATGAAAAACAGCTGGTTAGGGTAAAAAACCCTTAAAAATTAGCAAACCCAATTTTAACACCAGATTATTGAGATTTTGTTGTCTTGTACTTTGTTTTAAAAGAGGGCTGTAAATACAGAATTCAAAGAAAAAGCCGTTATCCATAAAAGTGGTTTCAAGCCATTATTAGTATTTTTAATGCAAACTTCAATACAGGAGACTAAGCAAATAATCTCTGCTCTTTAGACTCTTTAGATTTCAAGTCATCTCTTTACAAAATGACTTTCCATAAAGAAAAAATAATGAACCTTTTCATAAAGTTCATATAGGAAAAATTCCACGTTGTTTCCTAATCAGATTTAAAAGTATGTGCAAAAACATGCCAATTATAAAAGCTATAGTGTATACCTCTTCTTCTGGCCACCCCAAACTGCGGCTTAATAGCCACAATTCTTACCTAGGAAAGTGCCAATGAAAAACACTTTCAATGGCACATTGATTACAGGAGATGTGATATTGATAAACCAGTTGGGAAGGAAAGGTGTTATTCTCAAAAATATTATGTAGTTAATGAGATGTTCTCTATGTCGTTCAACCTGCCAAAACAAAACCAAACAAAGAAAACTTTGGTTAAAAAAAAACCCTGCCTTGAAAATACACAGCCATAGAGGTTTAAAGAGTTTTTCTCCCCTGTATTTTGTAGACATCTACACAGTGCAAACATAAAAACCAGTTAAAAATGTGTGATGTGGGGAAGAGTGCCCAGTGAATCACCTGTTAAATACACTGAGATCAGCCTGGAAATAGCTGTGTGTGGCACAGCAGTGGTGATGTGTCTGACTGACTCAGCCAACTCAAGCAGCAAAGGAGTCATAGGCAGAGCCACAGCCCAGCTACCACAGCCAGCCTGTCACCCCATTCCTAAGCTTTTGCAGGAATTAGCAATGAAGTTTGCCCCTCAAGCCATTCTGTCCTAAGTTGTGATCAAGCCTGAAACAGCTACATTCCTCACCTGGAAACTCAGCCCGTTCACAGCTCTGAACTTCATGAGGTGGCTGCTCCCAGCACAGCTCCAAAGCCTGTCTCCCCAGAGGTTACAGTGCTCAGCATGAAAATTTACCCAGGAGCAACAACAGCTCCAACTTCATTTACAGTCTTAAATATGTGCTCAGGTCTAGCCCAACTCCTTACAGCAATGCTACAACAAAGCCCCTTCTCCCTCCAGCCTGTCTCTAGCACATCAGCCCTTTCAGACAGCAAGTACAACCTCAAGCCAAGCTGCAAGGATAGCCAAGCATCCACAATTCTGGCCTATCCTGGCAGACCTGCACTAAGCTTAAGCCTCAGACAGTTAAAAACACACCTGGTCTGATTACAATTCCACCTGAAAACCACAATGGCAGCTCACTCCAGTCACAACCCTGTTTTTCAGCTTTAGCCAAATTTAGATTTTACTGTAACATCAAAATCAGAAGCACCATGGGTTTTTTAAACCTTAACAACAGACAATATTTAAATCTTGATTAATGCTGCATATAAAATGCCTTAACCTCAATATGCAAACATGATAAGCATGATACAGTCCAATTAACCTGGAAACAGTGAGATATGAGCTGCACATGCCATTTTAAATCACATAATCAGTTCTACCAACGGCAATAGTAACCATTTGCTACTCAGAACAGCCTCAAGATAATACTGCAACATTAAGATTTACTTGGGTCAAGAGCCAAAATGGTACTGTAAAATCTAACAAGGTCAATTGTGCCTGACACAGCTCCATATCTTATTTAATGAGGAACAAGTTTAAAGCATTTTTTTTGTGATTCAAAAAAATCTTGAACAGCGTTCATGTGCTTCATACTGGCAAAAAATAAAAATTTGTTTGAATGTTTCAGAGTATCAATTAAAGACACATAAGGTCAAGTACAACCCAGACTGCATTTCTGTACTGCAAAACCTTTAGGTTTACCTCACAATCAAGACTTGCTGAAACTAATGTTACCAGATACTCTAAGAAAAAGTTTCTAAATACTCCAACTACAACATGTTCCTAATAAGGTTCTTCAATCAGACCTACAGCTATAGGTTCCTCCAACACAAAAATGCCCAGCTTTCATTAGTGCTAATGCTTAGAGAGCAATTACTTGAAATTACCTGAAACTGGAAAGGTTTCCTATTGACACTAAATAAACCGTGAGGGGGTGATTTGTTGTAAACACTTCCTAGGTAAGGACAACTTTCTCATGGGAAATACCATAACATCAGGAATGCTTCCAGAATCCCTTCTGTGTGACTGGATACATGAGCACAAGACCTCCTAGTTTTCCATGCTATTCCATGACACATTTTGTACAAGAATTCCACCATCTCTCCAAACCTTACCTGTTCTGACCATTTTACTGCTTTTTCTGTTAAATATCTGTACACAATGGGACGTCCCACTAGGTATGACAGCATATAGCAGAATGAAGCTCCAAGTCCTGAGCACTAAAAAAAAAAAAAAAAAAAAAAAAAAAAAAAAACCAAAAAAAAAAAAAAAAAAAAAAAAAAACAAACAAACAAAAAAACAGACAACAAATGAGCAGAAACTCTACTTAATGTCAGCCTTGTGTCTGTATTAACTACACTGCCTGGCTAGAACAGGTTTCCATGCAGCCCTCCATTAGGGCTCTCCTCCAGCAGTATGGACACACTCCCTAAGAATGCTGTTGACCCAAGACAGTTTATTCCCAAGGGATTTTGTTCAATCTCAACACTCAAAGTAGACAACACTGATTACTTATCAGTTAACATTGAATGCTTCTGCAGTTCTAAGACTTTGAACAGTGAAAGCTTTGCAAATAAGAGGCACAATGCAATTAAAGAAATTCAAACATAAAAACTGAACAGGGTCCTCCCTGCATTCTCAATATTAAGGCTCATTATGATTGCATCTATTGCCCATGACATATTTTAAAGCTTGTTGATAACATACATTTCAAATCTTAAACTAAGCTTCTTGCATATTTAAGCCAGTTAAAAAACAGATTAATTTTGCAGTGTGATAATAGAACCACAGTAATTATGTAGTGAATTGCAACTGGGTTCAGGCAGATGCTAAACAAATCTAGAGTGTGGGAAACACTGATTCACACTCCAGTGTCTTCATTATTAAGAAAATCTGGAGAAACAGCTCAGTGTTTTGGATCGTCACCCAATGCTACAGTGAATTTTGTAGGTAATGCCATTCTTGCAGCAGAGCTGAGTATGAACTCAATAGTTCATCAGAAACTGAAGTGCATGCCAATTTCAGAGTGACCATTTGCAACAGGAAGTTGCTCAGATGCTTGGTTGTATTCCAAATGGATAGAAATATATGCCCTCACAAACTACTTTCCATACTTACCAAACAAACAAGAAATAAGGCCAGTGGAAAGGGATAAAGAAACCCTGACAGGATACTGAGGAATATAGACCCAGGAATAGCAAATGTTTGCAAGCTGGATGCATCTTTGTTAAGGAAAAACACATTTCTAAAAAGCTACATGATTCTTAATCTTATAAGCAGTCAGGATACATTTTACAATTAGAAAAAGCATGAATAGGCAGGGCCTCTTAAGAGTCATACTTCAAAAAACCTTTTGTGGAGTAGCACACGAAGCTGAAGCACAGAGCAACAAGATGCAGATCCATCTCTACACATACAAACAATAAGTCACAAAGTAATAAAAGCTGACCACATTTTTCTCTTTATCTGTGCTACAGCTGCCACAGAGGATTTACTGTGACTTCCAGGAAACACCTGATTTTACCCTGTTGACTAGAGATGTGCAGTTTCAGACATTCTCTCTGGAGAGTTCACAGGCCTGTCTCAGCCCATAAGCACAAGTTTCATGGAAGACTAAATGTATGAAGGCAGCTATTACTTCCTTACAAATAGGCTTGGTGTAATACCTTACTACGGTAGCTGATGACTAATTTCAGTCACAAATTTTTCAAAGGCAAAAATTAGGTTTCTGCAGCATAGGCAAGCAGGTTGTTGGACTTAAGTCTTGCTAGGCATACTTGAGACTATGATGCATTGCCTGCTTTGGATAGAAAAGTTATAAAGCAAAAAAACCCTGTACACTATTTTACTCAGGTTGAACTGACTGAAATATTAAAAAGCCCAATAGTTTTCCCCAGTGCAGTACAGCTTTTGCTAAACTATGTCAGGGTTCAGAGGTAACTGACCACAGTCTGCTGCTGAGACAGTAAAGGTCATTGCAGGTCACCTAGAACTGCTAGAGCAGCTCAACAAAGAGCCAATTCATTCTACTCCTTGTTAATATATAAACTGATGTTTTCATTTTCTTCCTAGATCTATAATTTGGGAAATATTAAATACTTCTTGTGGAATACTTTGAAAGAATGAGCTGAAGGATATTACTAATGGCACGTTCAGTGCTGACTCTCCTGAGTTACAAAAGCCTCCTGCATTAAAAGTGTGACACGAACCTCTTCTACAGCTTTAAAGTTATTAACCTTTAGATAAGCGTTCCAGTTAAGAGTGTGTTTAATGATTAATTAATATATTCAGCACTCAGAAAAAAGAAGTCAACACAGAATATAGGTAGCCTTGGTGTCTCCCTGGACAGAAAGCACTTCAGAAATTTGTCTCTCTAAAAGAAAACAGAGGTTTTGTGAATTTGGGCAGTACAGAGACAAAAGATGGCTCAAAATACTTTCCTTCAGAAATACTGCTACATATTCTATAAATTACCCTGATGTGGAACTTTGAATGTCTTAAGGAAGAGCAAAGCAGTAGTCTGTTTTCTTTTAGAGCAAACAGTAATTTCTACCTCAATATTCACTTTATTTTAGAAGTTATCATAACACTAAAGTAAGACCAAGCCTAATATACAGAGAAGTTTTTAAATTCCCAAGAGTGTCAAATATTTCTCTCTTTGTAGACACTCCTAGGTATGTTAAACTTCACCTATGACCAAGAATTTATCAAATTGTATGTTTCATTTTCAGAGAAGCATGACTACATTAAAACTGCCCTTTATATCAGAAAAAGGATACAAAACGTATGTGGCAAAATAAGCCACTAACACTTGAACGTAAAATGTGTCCTTGTATTTGGACAAGACTTTCCCCAAGGCCTTTGCATCATCCATATCTCTAGGAACCTTTATACATTCTCTTTCTTCTCTGAAGAGGAAAAAAAAAGCAGGAATGATGGAAATATAATCAAACAGTGTAGTACAATTACTTACTGAATACAGAGATAATTAGATACACTAAAACACTAAATTACAGCTTCAGCAAACAAAACATGATTATTGTTGTAATAATCTTCTCAGATGAACACCTAATATTTACAGTGTGGTTTATATTAGAAAATGCCCAATTTTAGATATTTGCAAGCTGGGTTTTTTATTCAGTACAATGATGTGCTTCTTTCCTAGGCTGTTTTTTTTTTCTTACCAAGTGATGAAAAAAAAATTGCACAAACCAAACCTTGGCAAGTGAAAGCAGCCAACATTTCAGCCAAAACCAACTGCAGCTGCCTCACTGCTGGGGTCAGAACAGTTGAAGTGCAGTAGGAGTGGCAGAACTTCACCTCACAAACAAAGTCCTAAGGGCAAAAATCTCATGTCACACCTTAATCTGGTGCAACCCTGGGCAGCACACTTAAGTGTCTTTGCTCCCTCTGTATCAGGCTTAGGGATGGGCCACCACAAACTGCCCTTGTTAAGCAAGTTAATTAGAAATTTAACTACTAAAAGTGAAAAAGAAGGCTGTCAGACAAGCAGGCTTCCTCCGGTCAGCCTGCTTGCCATCCCAACACAAGTGCAGGGTGCAAGAAGAAGGAGAAAAAGTGAAGGCAAAGTTCAGCTAGGAAGGAAGAAGGATTTCCTCTTTTGGGGACAGCCTCCAGATTCACCAAGGCACAAGGAAGTTTCAAGTGAACTGAGCCTGAACCAAACACACTCTGGCTCTCAGCTGAAGGTGGCTAAGAAGAGTCAGTTACCACTGATAACGTGCCAGGGGGTAACAACACAGAACACGGGATCTCCACTGTGCAACAGAAACCTCAGATCAAGAACAATTCTGAGTCTGTCATACCCCCATGCAGGCTCATCTACAGTCCGATACTGAAAAGCAAATAAATTGATAAATTAAACTTTTATAACATACTTACTCACTAAGTCGTGGGAAATTTTTATATACCAGGAACATAAGGAAAGCAGCTGATAAGAAGATGGACAATAAAATAAGAAGTGATGTCCGAGCTGATCCACCTTCTGCAAGAGCTTTCCCTGAAATTAAACATGAAACAAAGTTAGAAAAAAAACCCAGCCCTAGCAAAATAAAAGAAAAATACCCAATCCCTCATGATTTACGACAGATTTCAAACTTATCCTTTAAGGGAATATTAAACTCTCTGTAGACATCTTCCAACAAATGCTTTCAATAATACACATTGCTCACATTCCCTGAAAGCTTTCAAACAACTTTGAAGTTTTCATGCTGGCAGACATCCCACAGAAGTCACCTTCTATGATCCATAGTAATTTAAGCCTCAATTAATAAATACATTTGTAAAGAGAAAAAACAGAGTTTCCCTTTTTGCTAGAAATCTTCTGCCAGTCTAATTAAGTAGAGATTCAACTTGAAGTTAAATTTCCAGGATGTACAAAGTAACTTAAAAACCTGCTCATTAAGAGATTTTTGGGGCTTTTTCCCCCCTCTAATGAAACACGACCAGAAACAGCCTGTTAGGTGAGACACTCATTAGGAGGAAATCTACATAAACACACATGCTAGCCTATGATATAAAGTGCTAGTCTTGGGAATTACACATATTTTACATCCATGTGGGTATATATACCTAAGTGTTAATTAGCCTTTAAGTCCTTGTGCAGTGGAAGCAATTGGAGTACAGTAAGTGACATAATGACGTTTTAGGCCTCTTCTGTAGTTTAGATTTTTATCAAAATGACCACATAAGTGAAATACATTCATAAACACAAATGCAACTACACACATCAAGAATTTAGAACTGAAAATGAACGCCATGCTAAGTACTCTCTGCATCCACACCGGCCTGTGTATGTGTGCATGTAGCAAACCACTCTCTCCTCAGGCACTTTGAGGCTCACCCAGCTTCACACCCAGGGTCACCTGGAGAACACACAAAGAGCCGAGACTGTGTTTTCCCTCGCAGACGCTGCTGGCACAACTACAATGCCAACAAACAACACTCAAGTGGGTCACGCCGACACCTCACTGTTGTGAAATGCAACGACTGGATGACGAAACCTACAGAGCCCGCTGGGCGAGCTGGCAATTTTATCGGCTGTAAGGCTTTTTAGGTTTAAGGTCAGCGCGACCCCACAGCTGTGCACTGGGTCAGCCGAGGCCAAAGGCAACATCCACAAAGCAATTACAAGCGCAGAATCCCAGGACGGCCAGGCTGGAAGGGACCACCGCGGTCAGCAGCCGGCCCAAGCTCCCAGCTCAGGGACAGGACGGCATCCGCACGGCTCCCGAGCATCGCCACTCAAGGAGGGAGCCTCCACACCCTCCCTGGGCAGCCTGTCCACGGCACCGGCACCGCCGTTATTCTGACAACAGCTCCTCCAAGGAGCAAAGGAAGTTACAGATAAATAAACAAATAAGCAACTTATAGGGCAAAAAAGGAAAACTCAGCCCACTGCGCTTTCTGCCACTTCCACTTTCTGTACTTCAGGCGTGCCGGTAGTGGAATAACACCAACACACAGACACGGAGCACGCGTCTTCCCTCACGGGCAAAGGGAAAAGGGAAAGGGGTCGGTGCCCCATTTCGGGCGCCGAGGGGCGGGAGCCGCCTCACCCCAGACGCACCGGGAGGGGCATGGCCCGGCCGCCCCGGCGCAGCGCGGGACGGGGCCGGTGCCCGAGGGGCACCGAGAGACACACCGGGCACCGTCCCCGGGCACCGTCTGGTACCAGGGCGAGGTCATCCCGCTCCCGCCCCGAGCCCCCGGCACCTTCCAGAAGCTGCCGCTGGTGCCTGGCGCTCTCTGCCGCCGCCTGGCAAGGCCCGCGCTCCGCCACCCTTCGCTGCGCCATGGCTCTGCGGCGCCCTGGGGACCGGCGAGTCAGGGCCCGGGCAGGCCTCGGCGGCACCGCAGCCGCGGGGAGCAGCAGGCGAGACCGACACCACCGGGAACTGCGGGCGGGAGGAGGAGGAGGAGGAGGAGGAGGCGGGACCGGCCGCTCCTCCTCTCCTCACCCCACCGGGTCACGGCCGCGCTCCCGCCCCCGGCGCTGCACGGCGCATGCGCTTTTCGCGGGACATAACGGCTTCGCTGTGGTGTACGGGAGCACGTGTTGTCCTTGAAATGCGGCGGCGGGTTAGTGGCGGTAAATACGGTATCGCCGGCTTTTGGGCGTACCCGTATGTGTATATAGGGTAACAGGGATGCGCTCACTAGTGGTAAATACGGTGCGGGGCGGCGGTGTCCCAGCCCGGCTCCTCGGCCCCGGCCACGAAGGAATGACGTAAATCGCATAAATCACGGGATCAGTTCGGTTGGAAAGGCCTCTGATATCATCGAGTCCCACGCATGACCGAACACCGCCGTGTGAACCGGACCATGGCACTGAGTGCCACGTCCAGTCGTTCCCTGAACACCTCTACGGACGGTGATTCCACGAGGTCCGTGGGCAATCGTTCCAGCGTCTAATCACCTTTCCTGTGAAGAAATTCCTCCTGATGTCCAACCTGAACCTCCCGTGGCACACAGGGAGAAGTTCTGCAGGCTGTGTACTCTTGTCCTGGCTCTGGCTGCCTGGGAGGACCTGGACCCTCCCCGGAACACCCTCCTTGCCGGGAATTGCGGAGCCACAAGGTCCCTCCTTGGCTCCCGGCTCCCTTTGCCGTTCCCCACAGCACTCGCGCTCCAGACCCTTCCCCAGCTTCCTTTCCTTTCCCTGGACACACTGCAGCGCCGATGGTGCCACAGGGCAGCGGGATAAAGCTCGTCTGCGAGCTCGTTTTCCCTCGGTAATGCCTTCCATCGGCGAAAGGAGCGGGATCTCCCCTCGGGGAGCGGAGGCGGGAGCCCCTCGGCGCCTCTGGCGCTGGAACACTGCCGGCCTTCCAGGAAAAAAAGGAACCTTGTTCCGTTTGTCCCTATCGTTCGAAAAGAAAACCTGTTTGCCGGGAAGAAGAAAAATTCCTCTATCAGCCCCGAGATTTTCCTCGCGTCGGTTTCTGTCTGTAAGAACGCTTGAAGTCCCGCAGAAAAGTCAGAGGGGCATGTCCCGGTGTCCGCAGATGCCGGGGCGTTGCAGCCTTTTCCTCCGCGATCTGCTGGCTGCGGGAGGCGCCGGAGCCTCCCGAGCGCCCGGGCAGCGCACAGTGCTACAGGGAGAGTTGTGCGGGGGGAGCGCTGGAACCCTGCGGACAGCACACATCGTACAACCTCCTGGGCAAACGGGCTGCCTGATGGAGCTGCTGGGGCTCCCCCTCGTCTCTTTGCAGCTGTGTCTGCTTTTAAATGTCCAACCTTTCCTCAGGGCCTTCTGGAAAGGAAGCTCTCCTGGGAGAGCTGGGCACTCAGATTTAACTTCAGCCTCGTTTGTGTGATTACTCCACCTTTACACCGTGACTGAACAGCTCTTAAATTGCTGATACAGGACCGAGCAGATCAGTTGTTTCATAGCAGTGGTATTTACGAGTTGTGTTTCCCGAGATCACAGATCTTTCCAAAGCCATGAGGGAGATGCAGGTCAGCACACACCAGAGCTCTTAAAAGCATGGCTTTATTGCTACGTGTACAAAACTTGCTGGTGTTAGAGGAAGTTGATTCATTTAAGATCTAAGCAGTCTAGTGTGCTATTACACAAGTACAGCCCCTGCCAAATCCAGTGGCAGGAAATAATCCAAGCTATAAATTGTGGTCAGATTCCACATAAGGCTTCAAATCATGAGCAGATTCTATGTGAACCTATAATTTATTCAAAATGTATTTATTTTAGAATCAAATTATTTAAAATTCTTTCATTAAATAATGTAATTAGTTCTTTTAATATTTGGAATTGATAATTCAGGAATTTAGTGCCCTGAGAAGCCAGTTAGGTCTATGAACTTGCTGCTCTGGACATTGATGCCAGATGAGGGAGTCCTTTGTTTTTTCAAACCCTTTCACTAGAAAACTGTACATACTAGCAAGATGGGGATTGCTGACACTGTGGAAAATGGCACATTTCCCCCTATTGTAAATGTACATCATGTTTGTCATCTCTTTTTGGTTATTACTCCTGAAACTCCAGGTAAAATGATTCAAACACTGGGACTTCTTTCCTCTCCGTCTTCTGACAAAGCATCAAATAGATACTAAACTGAAGAATGTTTGAAGCAAAATCAGAAAGCAGATTATTATGCAGAGGAATCATCCTGAAACAGAAGAGGAAAGATGCAGACTGAAAGGTATAAATAAAATAAGTACCACAATTTAAAAGTGTAGATACTAAATGCTGCAAGGGTCATCTCTCATTTTGGTGAGGTGGATTGCTCATTCAGTGGGGTATCAATCCCAGTTTGGTGTGGTTGTTGTTCAGTAGCCACTCAGAGCCAAGGAGCTGGGCAGAGCCTGCTCCAGGGGATGTCTGATTTCTAATTAACCTGCTCTGTATTGTGTACCCCTCTGTGTAACCCAAATGCAGGTGAAATGACACACAGGCCAAGCAACTTCTGATTCTTGCTGAATTCTCTGAATTCCCCTGTCCAAGACACCACTGTGAAACGCCCAACAAGAAATTTCAATAATATAGATTTGCTCTGTGTTTCCCCTTCCATTTAGTAGAAAGCACATGGCCTGCAGATGATTCCCAGGATGCTGATTCTGCAGTAAGTTCACAGTGTTAGTATATGTCTCATTAAAAATAGAGACGATAACTCTAATCACCTCACTTTTAGCTCTCTGAATTCCTGCCAGAGTGAAATTTAAGGATTCATTAGCTAGATCACTTTGCAGTTGATATGTACTGCACAATTTGTATTTGTTAGACTGGATTAGCAGCAGACTTTGAAACTGTTCTTCACTGCTCTTGGTTCCCCTTGGGGGGGGGGTACTGCTGGTGTGAATGTGTTGTCTATTCCACTAAACTTTGAAATTGTCAGTGGTGTTTTGCATCTGCTGATAATTTGAATAGTCCCCTGCAAAGATGTCCACATCTAACAAATGTCAGCAGAACCTCTGCACTTGCTCAGGAAAAAAAAAAAAGGACATGTCTCGGGAATGTTCTTTAAGGTGCACTCTATAAGTAGAATAATTCAGGAACTCTACTTAGAAGATTAACTTAGATTTATTTACTGGAAAGAAGGCAAAGAATGAAAAATACAGCCATAGGCCACATCCTGTACGTGTTCAGAGGAGAAAGAATTTTGGTAGCAGGAACTCAGTGAATAGCAAGGCAATTTTTGACACATGGTTGAGATCACCACTGCCAGGAACAGCTTCACAGCACACTGGGAACCATAGCTAGGGACTGAAAACAGGTTTATTCTCATCATGTATAAAGCATCCCCTATATATAATGTATAACTTAAGAAACAGCACAAAACCTGCCCTGTCTTTGGAGCATCCCCACCTGGCAGGGAACACATGCTGCAGAATGCTTTGTCCAGCAGAGAAATGAGAGAAGAACTCCAGTCTCCAGCTGG
Organism: Chloebia gouldiae; assembly: GCA_003676055.1. Classification (NCBI taxonomy): domain Eukaryota; kingdom Metazoa; phylum Chordata; class Aves; order Passeriformes; family Passeridae; genus Chloebia; species Chloebia gouldiae. Next base: position 199,256 of record QUSF01000061.1, read on the forward strand.
AATTCGCTCAGTGACTTTACCATTGGGAGCAGCACCTCTCTCTCTGTACTTAGAGGCTAGAGACTGAATGGGCAAAAAGCTTTATATGAAGTGTTTTTGGAAAATACACCTTAAACTCAGCGTATGAGTCCTTTCAAATTATCAAACCAATAAGAAAAATGTTTTTCTGACCTGCTGGAAATTAACAAAATAGATTGACATCTATCAGGCCACAGCTAAGTGGTCAGCTCCATGAAATCATAACTTCCTTCTGTGGGTGGCTGGATGAAATGCTTTACTTTTGTCAGCTTGAAAGAGTTGTCTTCCCTGAGCACACAATGAGCCATGTCACACGGCTGAGGCTCTGACACTGCTGATGCTCTTTGGACTCTCATGCTAATTGTCAGCAAGAGGAAGGAGGATGAGAGACTGAGTGATCCTGCTCCTGAGAGCTGGCTGAAAATGATAAAAACCAGAAACATTAATCAACAAGTAAAATATACACATAATTTCTTGAGAAATGCAGATTCAGAACCCTTTTTCCCCTGTTACTGTCTTATTTTTGACCACCACAAAGCAAGCTGCATTGTTTTAACATTTTTTTTTTTTGTATAAATATGGCAAGAAATTAAACCTCAAACATTTATTGTCATTCTATCTAAATTCTAATTTAAATCAAATAAACCTGTGTACTTGGAAGGGGACTTGTGTGTTTTACTGAGCTCATACTTTGATCAGTTATGGTGAGGAGTCTGAGGATGTAACTGGAGAATAATCAGCTGCACAGGAGCCAGCTTTGGGTAGAATGCAAATGCACTGGTCGAAATTAATAAAAAATGTCACCAACAAGTGAAGTAAATAAAAATGAGCACTTATTTGTAGCTGTTTTTGTGAATGAAGGATTAAAAATTTCTTGGAGACCAAAGGAGAGATAATGAAAGCTTTTATTTATAAAAATCAGTGTGCAAGGACAGAAGCTGAAAAAATTACTAAGCAGCAAGAGAGAGCAGAACTTGTATGCATTAAAATGAGTTGAATCTGAGCTCAGGGTTCATAAATATTCAGATTTGTTTCTTTTCTGCTATTTTTGTAATAGAAAGTATGTTTCTTAAGTCCTATTGTCCATTTTATGTACATTTTGGCTACATACTGCCCATATGTACTGACATACACTGTACACAGATTAATCTACAAATGTGCAAAGTGAAGATTTTTAATAGTGTGCACCTATTTTCACTACTGCTTAATTACTTAGGAACACAGTGAAACAGATAGCTATGATGTTTCTATTCCAAGTGGTAAAAATCAGAGCCAGATTCTCAATTCTGATGGACCTCTTATTCCTAATTAATAGTTAATAAATCCTCTTAAGCAGCCAGCTTCTTTTTTCCTATTGAATGTGTCAGTGGAGTACATGAAATGGGGAAAGAAACTTTTCTGGTCAGTCTGCTCATATCCTCTATTTGAATGCAAAAACCAGGAATTAAAGGTTATTTTGTCTTCCTGCAAATTAAGAGTGAAACATACCCTGTAATAAGCTTATGCTACCCCAGCTGAGGAACATGAAAGCTCTGTCAGGTTCCTTAAACGTGGTCCCAACCTTCAGAGACCTTACTTCTAATGCTATTTTTTTTCCCAGCCTTGGAAAGCACTTTCTATAAAAAGTCAATCTCTTATTAAAAATACCAACAAAAGAAGGAGTTTTCATCACAGCCCAAGGACTCTCAGGTGTCCTCCTGGTAGCAATAATCAACTGTTTGTAGCAGGAGAAGGGATGAACAATTCCACCTCCCTCTCAATCGCCTCATCCGAGCTTTTGGTCCAACCCACAGCATCTGAGTTCTGGCAGCAAATGGGCTCAGGCAGCAAATATGTTGAAGAACTCAGACAATGTCAACTCTTTAAGATAGGTAGCAAGGGAATCAAAAATATTTCCAAGGCAACAGAATATTCCTGGCACCTTATTCTAGCTCAGAATCTCCTTCAAAGCTCTTGGAGGTACCTGTGGAGCACAGCAGAGCCCATGCAGAGCAGAGCAGAGCAGAGCAGAGTGTGACCAGGGGAGGCCAAAAGGGAGGCAGCAGGAGAGGAGAGTGGGATGTGGAGCTGCAGGGAGAGTCCTTGCTTGACTCAAAAGCAGCTGCACAAGACTTCAGCCATGCAGCTCTGCTTTGCAGCTGAGGTATTTATAAGCTGGTGTTGTTTGCTTGTGATAATGATCACAGTTGTAAATTTCTGTGTAGAGAATGCACAGGCCCTTATCCTGAGATACACCCATTAGTCATGATTCATATTTAATGCTAGGGTAGGATTAAATGTAATGATCAGATTTATACCCTGTCTGAAGCTGAGTTTATACTAACATAGCTGAAAGTTCAAATATACCTACTAAGAGGAGTGTGTTCCTTCAGGGAGTCCTTCTAATCTATAGCAGTGATGTAACTGGACATATCTGTCTGGAGGGCAAAAGTTTCCAAATACGAGTTATTCCATGGTGATAAAAACACTACCTTTAATCTGATCAAAGACCCATTTTAATTTTTCTTTAGATGCCGTTACAGATTCTACTTCTACAAATGTGGAATTGCAGTTTCAGCTCAGTTAAACCAAAGATTGTTGGTCTGGAGAATCAGCTTCAGGCCACTTCCCAGTGTTGAATACATGCTGGGGTGTGTAGCTTTGACCATGTCTGATCTGCTGGAGTCATGACAGAAATTAATGCTGCAGAGTGCAATCAAATGGTTTTTTAAGCTGCTTTTTCCATTGTCCTCAAAAAGGCCAAAGTGTTCCTGCTGGAACTCATCAGGACCTGAATGATCTCCTCTTGCTGCTAGGTTCTTAAAAATATCATTGCAACTGTCTATTGACATTTCCTTTCTGCATTTTGTTTGTTGACTGCAAGCAGGTTGCACTGTGATAAAGAACTCTTCCTTTTATTTTAATTGCCCTGATTTGAGGTCCTAACTCTGTCCCCTAATGTTAAGAAATCATCTAGATAAGGAAGCATCAGGGGCACTGATTTAATCCACCTTCTTCCCACACTGACAGTTTGAAGTTCTGCTGCTTTTCGTGTTGCTTCTGAACCTCTTCTTATCATCAATGAACCCGAAATTATAACAGTTGGCCAATCCAAGCTGTTCACTGCTTGTGCTCATAAACTCTGTTGCTTTTGTTGCTGAAGAGAATCCTCGCTTTTGATAGAAAAATTCTTCTATCTTAAAGGAGTAAGAGAGGAAAAAATTTAGGATCTTTGGAAGGGTAGACCAGCAAATATTTGGGAAAAAAGTGACATGATAGATTTGATTCGGGGAGAAAATATGGAACAAGTCTGATGGGGAAAGAAAGATGGGGAAGTGTGTTCAAGTAATATGGGAGTGTGAAACAAGTCATAGAAGAAAGCAGAATAAAGAAAAAGGCAAAGTAGGAAAATTCAGCATTGCTTTAAAAAAAAGCAACACTTCCAGAGAAAAAGTTTAGAACTCCTAAATATTTCCCATATTATAAGGACTTCTTGCAGCCTTCAGATAAGTTACATGACTTGCATTTGAAACTAGAAGGGAAGAAGTTTTTTTCCAGTTACAATGCATTTCACAATTGACAATTTAAGAATACATGGTCTAATCATAATATGTGCAAATGTCACGCTGTATTTTCATCTAGATTGCTTTCTCTGTGAGGTGCAAAATGTCTGCAGTGAGAGTGCTTAGTGTTGTCCTGATCTGACCTCTAAGGTCTAAGTGCTTGCAGAGAACAGCCATAAAGAGTGGGCAATAACCAGCTCACAAGGAACAAACCCTTGCTGTATGCAGCCACACCCACAGTTAGTTTTTAAGAAATGTATTCAGGTCATCATTAAGCCAGCAGTCTGCAATGAAAAATAATTAAAATTCAGGGCAATATCAGAAGGGTGAAAATGTAATTTAATTGAAACATTTTAGAAAAGCTGTCAACATTCTGAGAAATTATTTGCTGTATGTGTATTCATATGGGAAATTATTAAATTAAATGAAAAAACTATAATATGACTGATAGCATGTGCTATCATACTAAATGAGCATCACAAAAGCAGTTGTTAATCAGGATTAGAGATTAAATGGGGACAGTGATAAGAATCCACTCTTTTCACCTAAGGCAGTTCTGTGAAGGAAACCTCTTCGTTTCAATTTTGAACATTATGCACCCAGTCCTAGACAAGTTTCCTATCAGATACCTTGGCTGAATGCAGAAATACAGATCTACAAATATCAATAAAGAAATTTGCATGTTTTCTACTGCAAGAAATAGTAGTTCCCTTTTGCCTATGGGTAAACCACAGGATCAGCTGTTTGGCCTGTTCCCTGCAATAAAATTGGCTAAAACCAGTGCCTGCAGAAAGGAAGTGTCAGGTGCTTGAGAAAGACATTATTAACTAATATGACATGATCATTTCTGAATGAGCAAGACTAACATGAAGAAAATAAAAGGAGCCCACAGGAAGACTGATAAGTGGGGTTATAATAACCACAAGGAGCTGGTGTGCCATTATTCTGTAGAAATCCTTACCAAAGCTGAAACAGCATGTTTGATTTTTGTGTGGAATTACTTGTTGTACGGGCAATACAACACCACCCAAATGCTTTAATAAACTCTAACTTTGATTTAGTCATACAGTTGATGATTTTACCTTGTCAAGCCGACAGAAACATGAATGCAAATTCATTTCACATTCTGAAGTGAGGAATCCTTTCAGCTCAGGAATGGCCAGCAGTGGAACACAGGGATGCTGGCAAGCAGAGGCCAAAGAGTACGAGGAGCACCCAGAGGAAGCTGACACAGCTCCTGCTGTCCTGAGAACATGATGTTGTCCTGCAAGCCTCATTCATGTACCTTCCAAAGGTGAAGCGAGGGGTGAGCACTTTCCACCTTGTCACTTCACAAAACACCTGGAAAAGACACAGAGGCTTGTTCAGACAAAGACATGGGCACTGGCAATACATTTCTCGTGTTTCCTGCCTTGCCTTGCTGCTGCAGGTACTGGAATTTGAATCAAGATGTTGGCTCCCAAGAGCCTGGAAGCCACAGGAGTGGAGATTTGTGAGCAGCTGCTCCTGCTGTTCCACCTGTTGCTCTACATAAACAATTAGTGGTGCACCCACAGTCACCAGGAAACAGACTGTGCACAGCTGGGGTATTATCAACTTCATCCCTTGTATTCATATCTGTATTTCTTTAGCAATTTACACAAAGGTGAGCATAAGTCCTATGTTTGCACATTCCACCATTATGGCTGCTTTAGTTACATTAGAAAATACTGGCATTTAAAACAATATAACAAAATAGAAAACATATTAAACCCTTTTGGACAGCAATAATGAATTGTATAACTTTGCAAGGAATAAAAACTATGAGTGTCCCAATAGAAGTGCTAACCTGATAGCCTCCTAAATACAAGTAATAGAAAATTAAGGTAATTTTGTTTTATAAAAATGTATTTTTAATACACTCAAAATCTGTTATTTATCTTTGTTTTATCTGGGATATCTCCATGTTTGTCAACTCTGTTATTTTTGACTTCTTTAACATAAGCAGCTAAGACTTATGATTTATAGAAATATTTCTAATAGCAAAAGAATTTCATGAAAAAGTAAGGCAATTTTATGAAATGTTATTTATTTTGTTAAGTATGTATCAAAAGCTATGATTCACTTAATGAATCAGGAATCAAACAGGAAAGCATGTTTATTTTAGTAATTTTACATAAACTTGCTGTCTTATTTGCTGCTCACAAACTCTGTATCTCATCTCAGTTTTTCTCCCAGTGAGCTGTGAGCACTTCCTTTCGTGCCTCTGGGTCTTTCTTTTATGCCTGCCCTTCCTGAGCTTCCTCTGGAGCACACAGAGAATTCACTCTGCCTCAGTCAGTCTCCTCTCTTTGCAGCCAGACCCAAGAAACACACTTGGCTCTGTAGCTCAAATTCTTCACCTCTTCTGCCAACACAGCTGTGATTACTTCAGCTGTATATTTTGCAAAGCCACCAAAATGGTTTTACACTTTTCCTGCATAAAAAACTCCTTTTCTATCTCCCCTCTCCCCCTGCAGAAATCCAGAAACTTTACTCTTTGAGTACTTTGCTTTGTCTCCTCAAGTTTAAAAAGATGGAAAAGTAAGAAAAAGAAATAATGTACCATGCCAGCGCAACCAAAATGTGGGGTTTTTTTTTAATAATAAATCTATAATAAATCCCAAATCTACAGTTAAGGCTGTGGTCATCACCAGAGGTCAATAATTTTTACTGATCTGAAATGTCTCACAGGCTCCTGAGGAGCCATGCTGGCACACTTCTCAAACACAGGTGTGTCCTGGAGGGGACAGCCTGGAGATGTATGACTGCCATGAGTTCACAAACTGAATACTGTGCTGCTGGATTACTGAAATTCTTAATGTGTGTCTGTAGTTCCTTGCATATGAAAAGCTCTCCCTAGGTGCTGAGAATTTATTCTGAGTGAATTTTTAATATAATAAAATCCTGGTCCTCTTCTACTGTACTCGTTATTGAATTAATCTAAATGGAAACAGGATAGGATTATAAAAACTAAACTTATTCTATACAGAACTCTCTGTCTTATTAAATAGAATGAAATATTATAGCTTGATAAACATAAGCCTCACACACATATTTAATTATACAATTAAAGTTATAGCTTAAATATTCTTTTTTACTCTTTGGAAGTTCTGGAAAATTTTACCTGTCCCACAGCTTGAATATTTTCACACTTCTTTCTGAACAATTCCAGTTTATTGTTGCATCTTGGCTGTAAAAGCTGCATTAAAAAACTTGTGTTTTAAAAATCAGCATCTGCTTGATATCTAATTCATATATATACACCCCTTAAACTTAATTTTTCTTTCAATTTGCTTCCTCAAAATGTAAAGTCAACATTACATTGGATTCACAGCTGTCCATTTGAGCAATCATAAAAAAATAAATAAGCTTGCTGTCCTATTTAAGGAACAGTAAGGAAAGGACATACTTGTTTCCTCACAAAAAAACAAAATAAACCAACTCCCATAATGCATTTAAAGATTTATTCTTGGAGAACACCATGATCACAGGCATTATTCTGAGGTCACACTGTAATTCTGTGATCCTCAGCACAGAGTTTTCATTTCAAAACAGTATAACCAATTCCACTGATGCCATTGGAACTTCCGTGCCTGTGCAACTGTATCAAAAGTGTGAAAAAAAGCATGAACTGTGAGTGTCATCTTAATGCCAGAAATACCAGTTGCTGTCTGCTGCTTAACTCCCCAGGGTGTTACCCATCCACCATTCTGCAGCTCTGTAAGTGCCATTTTCCCTCAGGGACGTGAAATACAAATATACAAGGTGGAAAACAGAGCAAAGGGAGGAGGAGGAGGTGAAACTGCCGTAGGTTACAGCCACGCCTGCTCGTCTGTCTGTCACACAGGGTCTGGAGCAGGCTGTGGGCTGCGTTAGCTGCACTTCATGCAGTGCAAACCAAGCCTGCAGGAGCAGATAGATCTGACAGCAAACAGCAAAATGCAAAATACTGTGCAGTTCATCATCACGTTGTCTAGTCCAACATCCCGTTCAAGTTTTATGCACATGTTTTTTATTAAAGCCCTAATCTAGTTGGTTTGACTGAAGCACAGCTTGTGTTTTCAGTAAAACATTAGCTTGCAGAACTGCACCCAGGCTCACTTGGAGAAAAGAAAGTACCAATTAGTGCCACGGGGAACTTTCTTCAGTGACTCTCTAGTTTCACCTGCTAGACATTTGCTCCTCTTACAACTTCATTCACAAAAGAGATGTTCAGTACCCACTATTGTCTTCCTGATCTTTCTCTTTTTCCTCACCTTGCTGTCCAGAGTTAACTGATAAAATTAAGAATTGATGAGGGACTCCTGCATCTTTGAAGAGATGTTCATTAACAAGATGTCAGTTTTTCTGATCTCAGAAGAATCACACATCAGAGATTTTTGTATTTCCTGATTTTGTTAGTTTGCTGGGTGTTTTTAATTTTTTAATAAACTATTGATCTAAAGCTCTAAGAAAGCTCTATCTCCTTGACATTTACTCAGGACCATAATAACCCTGGCTCTATTACAGCATCTATTTCTTTGATGCTCCATCTCTGCATTGCTACTCCTGCTGTTCCACTTGCAGACACTTCCACCAGCTAAAGGCCCAACCTTGTTTTCAGCATCTGTCCCCTGGGAAACCAGTTTGGATACTGGGTTTAGCATCTGCTCGAGCCTTGGAGCATCCTGCTCCATCTGGCTGGAGGGGGTGGGGATGGCTCCTGGGGTTTCTGGTGGGGTGAAGCAAATATTGAGCTCACGGCTACACAAAGAAATTTCTTCTTTGCTGAAGAAATTTCAGCAAAGTTCTCCTTAGGGGTAAAGCCAACTCCCAGCTGACCAAAGGAGATTAAAGGAAGCTGTGAAACCATGAGCTGGGCATGCAATGGTGTCCTGCTCCCATGGCTAGAGCCAGCCCTGGATCAGGGATTCTGCAAGGAAACACCCTTACTCTGCCTGCTAAATCTCTGTTTCACCACAGCACAATTGTAGGGACAAACAGCAACCAAGACTCCTCACATCTTTTGTCTTAAACCTAACTGGACATTTCAAGTAGGTCTCATACAGATGAGGAGAATACACTTTTCATCTCAAACTTTTGGGGATATTTCATGCATTACAATTGGTAAATACTTGAAGACCATAAATGGTGGTGTTTTTCTCTGGCAATGGAACATCCCCCTCTCCCCACCAGAGAGAGAGAGACAAATCACTTCCCACTCCCCCTCTTCATATATCTGTTTTCAACTCAAAAATTATGGTTTTGCCACAGTATCCTGATAGGAGCTCATGCCAACTTGCACACCCATGGTATCCCTGATGATCCTTCCAATCTTTCATTTTCTGTTCTTCTATGTGTAACTTCACATTTAGCTGTGTTAAAGTGCATTTCTGTTTCTTTCTCAAGTTACACTCTTGTCCCATTCACATACGATTGTTTTGCTAATCTTATGCCATTCTCACAATGATCTGTAGTGATTTTTGTATTTGTTTCAAGACTGCCTAAAGTACCAAATAGAGTCTGCTAGTGGTACCAGTAGAAAGCCAGTTGAAAATTGGCCCTTTAAATAATCACTCTTCACTTACAATCTTTTAACTGAGAATTGCAATTTAGCCAGTCCTCAATCCCTTCAGTGTATGCTCAGGGTCATAGCCTACTATGATACTTCAAAGCAAAGAAACTTACTAATTTTGTACCCTTTCCCCAGCCAAACCAGAGAACTACTCAAACAATCACCTTTGTTTGATGATTTCATACCAAAATACATTGACTAGCATGTTTCATTTAGTAGTTTCATATTTTAACCCCATTTCAGGTTTTAAAAAAAGAGTAATAATTCTTTCCAAACTTTGCCTATCAGCACAATATTTCTGTGCATACCTTTTTCTTCCCGTTGCCATCTTTGATTTAGCAAAAGTAGTTTCACAATAACATTGGGTGCTGGTGATTCGTCCACTCATTTCTGTCCAAAATCCCTTTGGATCTGTAGGATTGGTTAAGTACCTTCATGTGCAAGTATTTTTTTTTCCAAATCCTGGGCTGACATTTGGAATGCTGTTGATGCAGGAATATGCTCTGCATAGCTGGAGTTAATTTGGCTGCTGTAAAATCTGTTCCAGCACAGAACAGCTGATAGAAGCATTTATCAGTTACTGCCTTTGGGTTTGTTTTGTTGGTGTTTTTTTTTTTTTTAATATGTAGATAGGATAAAAATTTATGCACAATTCTTTAGCAGCATCTGGTAAATGCACCCAAACGTGGTGATCTTAAAGGCACACAGGTTAAGCAGTGCTCCACAGTCAGCTCCAAGGAGCACATTACTTTATTAAAGCTGACAAACATTGCCTTTGTTATTGTTCAACCTTTCCAGGGAAAGTACACATGACTGCAAACCCCAAGGCAGACAGTCTAGGAGAGCATGTTTATCTTCAGGAGTAATTGAGACTGATTTACATCCAATATTTGAGGCCTGTGCAATACTGCATCTCCCTTTCTGAGATAATTTGAGAGGCTCTGCTCTCCCACAGCAGCCTGAGGTTGTCTATAAACATTCCTGCACAACAGAGAACACTTCTGGGTAGCTAATCCCTGCAGCATGTACACTTCTTTTTGTTCTCTTCCGAGACCAAGAATTTGATGAGGCTTATCTGGCTAAAGGACATACTTCTTTCCAATGTTAACTCTTGTGATTTGAAATTTGACTTCAAAATTAAATTTTTCTATCAACTCATCTGTTTGCATCTTGCAAGATATTGATTCATGTCCCCTTTGTTTGCTAAACAGGTTTGGCCAAAGTCCTCACTAATTGCTGTGCTGTGATGGGTGGGCTTAAAGTTTTCATTGAGTTTTCATTTCAAAACAGTATAACCAATTCTACTCTCTTTTGTCCTGCTAATACTGTTCAAAGAAAGTATCTGATGGAAGTGGGTATATTTATTTAATCAAAATTTCAGTGCTAAGGATGCCACAGCTCACCAGTCCCCTGTAATGTGAAGTCATTTGCTTTCTCTTGGGCTGCTCCACTCAAACTGCTGGTGTGTCAGTTTTCATCCAGCTTTACTATTTTATCTAACAGTAAACTACCCACAGCAAATGTAATTCACCAACAAATAATTTAGATTCGAGAGAAATTATACTTTAACCTCATAGATGTTTCCTCTTAAATTTGGCTTCCTGTGGACATGAAATGTCCATCTTGACTGAATCCTGCATTTATTGTTTTCTGTGAGTCATTTATGCAATTAATCCTGCTGTGAAGTTAACTATTGTTATTACTTCTGGGTAAGCAAAGTGCGAGTACAAACGGTCCTGGACAATGCAAACATTCCTGGACACACAAAGTTTTCTTTTTCAGAGTACTCAGGGTGGACAATTGCTTACACATTAATTTGTACAACTTTTTTTTTGTCCTCCTCCCTTTTGTATCCAAACAGGAGCAGCTCTGGCACAAGTTTCCAGAGGTGCAGCACCTTTGCTGACGATGGCTCCCATCCCATTGTGCTTGTCTTTGCAGCATTTGACATCTGTGAAATGCTGACACAGAGCATTATGAACAACCAGCACGTTACAAGTCCTCTGCCCTTTGAAGTACTTATTTTTATTTTTAGAGAAGATATATTCTGTTTCATAAGTTGTTGGATCAGCTTAGCACCCTGGCTGGGGGCATGATTGCTTTGCTGCTTTGATACAAAGAGCATTGAGATTTCATCTTGTTATCTGTGCTGTGACACGAAAGCAGTGAAAATACTTTGTTGCAGCATTTTGTAATGTTATTGAATCTACAGTATTCACTTTTATTTTTTTAATATTTTGTGCAACATCTAGAATTGGAGTATGACTGCAGATCTGGGCAGCTCATAAAAGAACAGCAAATGACATCATGTCCCAAATTATGTCACATTGCCACTTGGTCATCTGGGCCCATATGTCTCCTGTGCTTACTTAGAAAGGCAGACATTCATTGCTGCTTCACAGTTTAGTTTCATGCTAGTTGCTCATTTTCACACTTACAATAAGAAAACACTACATAGAATAAATCATAATTTTTAGCATTATGTAAAAAAACCCCAACAACAAACCAATAGCATGAGAAATTGACAAACCCAGGTTTTAGTCCAGTGACAATCACAGAAAAATCACTAATTTGGGAAAATTATATACAAAAGCAAATCTGTTATGCTGTTCCATATAGGCAAAGACAGTCTAGATAAGCCTAGATTTCCTGAAACTGTTTAACTGTAAAGAGAGTGCACTTTATCAACTTTCTAAATTGTATCACTTTTAAATTTTGTTATTTTCTGCATTTGCATTTCTGCTTTTCTCTTTGATATATGCCTTCATTTCAGTCACTCCAGGATGAGGTGTTTGTGAAAATTTTTTCTTGATGGTCTGATAAAACCAGTAAATCCAATTCAATAAAAATAACTCCCAAAATTTCAAGTACATCACTGCATGCCATCCCCCAAATGAAGGCATGACAGTGAATGACTGTATAATGCCAATTAATTTTTACAACTCACTAACTTACAAATAGCATTGCTCATTTTATCGTGACTACTCATGGAAGTAAAATACTTCAGTGCTCAAATGCTCGTAGGATGAAGTGACTTAGAGAGGACCTAGTTAAGCAGCTCAGTTATGACTCTATGACTGAGCCAAGGCTTCCAGAATCATTGAATCATGGAACTGTCATGGTTGGAAGAGACCTTCAGGATCAACCACCAACCCAGCACTGCCCCTGTAACCTCTAACCCAGTAACCCACATCACCCAGCACCAGTTTCAGATGCCTCTTGAACCTGGGCAAGAACCTATTCCATTGACTGACCACCCCGTCAGCGAAAACTTTTTCTAGCATCTAATCTGAATTTCCCCTGTCTCATCTTAAGGCCATTTCTTCGGATTCTCTGCCGGCACAGCAGCAAGGCGGGCTGCAGCCTTCCAGGGAGTCATGAGAGCGATCAGGCCGTGCCTGAGCCTCCTTCTCTCCAGGCTAAACACCCCCAGCTCCCTCAGCAGACACATTTCCGAGACCCTTCACGAGCGACAGCTTCGCTTATATTGATTTTCTGACAAAGCTCTGACACATCTTCAGGATCTTTGTTCTCCTCTTTTTCCCCACCACCCTAAACCCAGCACGGCAGCACCCCATGCCCGTGACAAAGCAAACCCATGTCCCCACGCACCCCGCCTTCCTCGCCGAGCCACGCGAGCCTCTCCGAAAGCAGGGCGCGGATGCGGGGGGGGGGATTTTCAAGGGAGGGATTCTCGCTAAAACAGCGGATCCCTCACAACGTTGGCGCGGCCGAGGAGTTCGGTTCGGAGCGGAACGGAGCGGGCGCGGCCGGACCGCGGATGCCGTGACGGGGCCGCTCGACCGGGGCCGTGGCTCTTGAGGCGGCTGCTGCGGGCCGAGACCGCCTATCCCGCGTCTCCCGGTGCCCGGCCGCGCCCCGAGGGCTTCTCCCGGTGCCGGAGCGGCCGGACTGCATCTCCCGCGGCGCCCCGCGGCGGGGCGGGGCGGGCCGTGCGGCGGAAGGGGCGCTGCTCCCGGCGGCGGCGGGGGCAGCTCTATCCGGGCCCTCGGCGCTCTCTCTTCCTTTCGCGCCGGCGGCCGCTGGAGGCGGCGCGTCCATGTGCGCTCGGCGCGGCCCCGGCCCCTGCCCTCCGCGCTGCCTCCGCCATGGACCCCAGCGGCATCATCGAGGCCCTGCGCGGCACCATGGACCCGGCGCTGCGCGAAGCCGCCGAGCGACAGCTCAACGAGGTGGGGGCGCTGCCGGGCCTGGGCCGGGGCCGGGGCCGCGGCGCCGGGGAGCGGGGACGAGGCCGGCCCGTGGGAGGGGGAGCGGGGCGGGGGCGGAGAGGTCCCGCCGGCTCCTCGGCTCGTCCGGCCGCCGCCGCGGCCCCTTCCCGCCGGCCGCGTCCCGCCGGCCGCAGGCCGGGCCCGGCGTGCATTGTCCCCGCACATGGCAGCGGGGCCCGTCCGGCCCGGGTGGGGCTGCTCGGGCGGGGGGCAGCAGCAGAACGCGGCCGAGGCCCCCGTGCCTCTCTCGGCGGTATCAGATTGCCTTCATTGTCTCCATACTCGGCCGGAAAAAGGGTGATCCGCGGAGCGGGGTTTAAAACCGCCCTTGTGCAGGCCCTCGGTGGCTCCGGCTGGACACAGCCCTGCCCGCGACCATTTAAGCGGCATCAGACTCTGGGTGTTGGAGGAGCTGATTTGTCGGCGGGGAAGGAGGTGGAAGAGCCCCATGGCTTCGCAAGCAGTGCAGCCTGGAAGAGTGGCCTGGGCTGAGCTCAGAATCAGATCTGATGGCCTGGGCTGAGCTGAGAATCAGATGTGGGAGCCCGGCGGTGTTTGGTGCGCTCCAGGTTCCGCGGGGCTGCCGGGCTGGGTGTGCTCCCTGGGTGGGTACGGACACGTGGCCGAGGGACGGGGGCAGACAGGGTTCCCAGCCCAGGTGTGTCATCCAAGCGCTGCACTCACCTGCCAGACTCGGATGTAACATCCCAGCAGCTCCCAGTTCAGGGACTTCGGCTTTGGAAGAGGATTGTATTTTTATTCTGCTTAACCTCACCCAGTAGATGAAAACTTTATTGATGACACACAGCCACGGGGCTGGTAGACATTTGGAGAACAAAAGTGTTTTAGTGTTTGACCCAGAGAAAAGAGGATGTCTTGATGGAGGAGGTGAAGGATAAGCCTGTGTGGCAGCTCTTGTAATGCCTTTAGTTGGCTTTTTCCACAAACATTTTTCATTGTTGCTCTTAAGCAGACTTCGGGCCTGACAATACTCATGTAATGCATCAGATGTTCAGCAGAGCTTAGATAAAGGAAGGCCAAATGTTCTGCTGGCAGTGGAGAAAATTTCAAAAACTAAAGGTATAGCTTTTCAGAAAATTAAAAAGTGATTCTTCTATGTTATTTAATAAGTGATTGACAAGTAAATATTAGGTCCCTTTGAAATAGATAGCTCTAAAACTACTCAATGACTAATTGACACTTGTATGAAGTAATTGCCTGTCTTTTCCATGTACTCCGTTAAAAAGTATGTTAGTCTTTGTTATTTAAATCAAAAATGCAGAAAATGCGATGGCCTATAAAGACAGTAATATCTGTGAAATTTTAAGCTGGTTCCAAAATGCATTTTTTTCATGTTCAATGGGTGTCACTATTTATATATAGTAACTTGCTTGAAATTTTAGTTCTTTTCTGCAGGTATTGAGTTGCTGAAGGTGCAGGAAGTTAACGTTCACTGCCAGCTGGGGTCTTCAGCAAATGGCAAACTCTTGCCAGAAGGATTGTGCTCACTGGTCACTGGCTTTTGTTCTCGCTTTGGAATCAAAATCCCATGGTCCAACATGTACTACACGAGTGATAAATTGGCATAAAATCTGAACAGTTGTGCCCCTTTAAAGGCACCAGATTTTACTGAACCAGTGTGTAAAAATTCTTTGTTCTGGGAAATGGAGCATCACTAATCTTTCACAGATATTTTGTGATAAAAATATGTGCTAAACCAGAAGTCTGCAAGCATTTACACATACATTCAGCTTTTTTCACATGCATGGTCTTGGTTTTACTTAGGTTTATTGAGGTCAGCTATACATTTTCTTGCAGGATGGTGGTCTGAATTTTTTGAATGTTAGGACAATTCTGTTACCAGTTAATACTTAATTATGGGTATAGGAGTCTCTGTAAAGATGAGATCACAAGAGCAGAGAACACTGTTTTTGCACATGGCCAGGCTGCACAGGTGTTTTTATAGCTTAATAGTTGTTCTTGGTTGACCTTTCAGTTTACTTTAATTTGTCAGGAGTGCCTTTGTTATGCTGCTGAGACTGGCTTTCAGCAGAATGGTCATTTTACCTTAGCAGAAAAGACTGCATGGTCAGTAATTGATATTCCTGATTAGTGCAAGAGATACTAAGTACCTAAGTGTTAAGCAAGTATTTGGATCTGTCTTCACCATATCCTATCAGTCAACAAAGTTCTCCTGACTAGAGAAGGGGACTAGAGTGTATGGTTCTTGATTTGTCCATGCTTTATTATTTTTCATTTGACCTTGGCTAAGTCATGAATTATTCTATGCTTTATTTCTCCTTTCACTAAGTTTTATCAGGTTATATTGCCTGCACATAAAAGGATGTGAGAACTTTCAGAGTTGATATAATGTTAAAAAGCAAATATTTTGGTCTCCTTGTCTTTACCTTTCTCACTGTGAAAAGAAGTTATAGGGAATGAAATCACTGGCTCTTGTGTCTCAGAATTTTAAGCTGATGGGGTGCCCTGAAGTGTTCACCCATCTCTGTCCGTGTCTCACAGGGGAAAGCTGTGTTTTACCAGGACATAGAACCAGACTCTTCAATTAAGCTACTGGAAAGCAGCAGGAAGACATGGCTGCCTTTTGAAATAGTCTTTGTGCTTCATGTATGAAGAGTTTCTCAGAAATTGTGATGAAAACAGATATTTTTAACTATGCAGCTATGGAATGACATTCTGAAAACAATACAGAGCATTGTTTGATCTTTTAATATCAACATATTTATAAAGGTGCAATTGCTAGATAATACTTTCCTTGCAGGTTTTTTCTTTATAATTTCAGGGAATTTATAGCTTTACTGTGACATATGTCTTGTAAGTCTCTGAGATTAACCTCAGTGTGTGAGCTAGTAAGACATCTTTTTAGACTAACAATCCAATTTTTGTGTCTGACAATGTTTAGGGGAAAAAAATGCAATCCCCTTTAACTCATCATTTTTTTAAGTCGGAGCTCAAGAGAGTTCGATTAGTAAGACATCCCAACACTCTACTGGGAAGTGACTTTCAGAAGTTACATTTAAGATTTTTTGTGTTCTAATGTGACGGGGAAAGGATAAAAGGAATCCCTGTTGGCTGGCCACCATCACAATTGATTTAACAGTGCAGTAGGGCCTGGTTCAGGGCCTTTCACTGCCTCCCTAATAGCTACAAATGTCAGAAGGATGGAATGGTTACATTAAATGATTGGACTCTTGCTACGGAGAGTTTAGGATTGGAAGGTTGTCAAAGGGGAAGAAGCAAGCTTCTGACATGGAGTCTTTCAGACAGGATTTTTCAAATGCTGGAATGCCATGGATACTTTGGGTGAGGTGTTTGTAGTGTTACCTCCAGCTTGAATTTTTTTTTAACCTTTTCTAACATGGTCTGCATGTGTAACATCTACAGCTTTGTATTGTAGTGTAAGAAAAAGAACAGAGCATGAGCTTCTTGGCTTTGATTATCAGATCATGGGGTCTCTTTTGAAGTTGTTGGTGTGATATTTTACCCAAAGTACTTGGTTACTTTCACTTGCCTCATCTTCCATCTGTGTATTCTGGTGGAATACATGAGGGATGCTTTGGGTGTTTAAAATTGCATGTGCCGAGGCTGGTTCAACACCACGAATTCCCTTGGGGGTAGTAAGGAACCGAGGGAACCTTGGCTCCACTGGGAAGAACGAGGTAAAATCCGAGGAGAAAGGGCCACTTGTCACTTTCTCATGACTTAGCAAATAGTTACTGTGTGTGCCTAGCAAGCCTCTGCTAGGAGCACATTGCTTTTTCCTCAGCCAGCAGAGCAAATAGTCCTCCAAACTTGCAGACAGTGCTGGAAGGAGCAGACAGGGATGTTTGCAGGAATTGGTAAGTGTGTGTGTATCTTTTGTGGACGTTAAACTAGGTTTGCATATACATTGTAGCTGCATAAGAGGTGGCAGAACTGGCTTGCAAAAAAAAATCTGAGGTCAGAACGACTTTCACACCTGTTGAGTTCTTAAAAAAGAATTAAAAGAGCGCTACAGGGCAGTTTGCTGATTCAGTGTGGCCTTACAGATCCTGACCTTACCTTTCTATAAGAAAAGTTTCATCTCAGTGTAATAGTTACATGCACCCAAGTCCTGCTATGGTCCAGATCAAAAATTGCATGTAGATTTTTTCCCCAAAACTGGAGTGGAGGAGAAACATTGAATTATTATTTTTAAATCGACTTTATTTTTAAAATGTTAGCCTTTATTCACATGTGCTGCTTTGAATAGCTATATAAATAATCTGGGGTTCCAGTTCAGCAGCATCTAGTAAGTGTTGCTCATCTGTTCTGCTTTTTTGGGCAACAGTAAAGGAGGTGCCCATTGTACTGTGTTTTTTATGGTATGTCAGCTTCCTGATGTCTGAAAAGAATGCATGGAAAATTCATCTTTTTACCCAAGATGAAACTTGGTTTTATGATATAGAGGCAGGCAGACTTTGTGTGAAAGATGAATATTCCAGCATTAAAGATTAAGTTACTGCAGTGAGTATCATTACTGGAGGAATAGTGCCTTTCCACGTTGTAATTAACTATTCATAGTTCACATGCCATGAACTGGTCTCTTCAATGTTAACTTTTAGACTGTGCAGCTCTGGTATGACACTTTGCTCAAAAGTCTCTTCTAGCACATGTGTAAACAAAGCAACCATGCTAGAAAAACCAGCAATGTGCAAAAAGATTGTGAGTTCTGAAGCAGTGATTGGTATTAACAGACAGTGGTGCAAGGTTTGTGGTCTGATAGAAGACATTCCTCAGCTAGCCAGGCTGCATAGCAAAGATTGCTCTTGGGAAAAGTCCTCGAATTCTTTGGCTCCTAGACAGCAAAGTCATACCAGTGACATGGCATGTTGGACCTTTTGTAAAGGGGAAGGACTTGAGATAAGTTTTGGTTTTGTTTTTCTTTAAATGCTGAGTTAAGTGCTGGAAAACTGACTTCTGTGACAGAACTGGTTTTTTTTTAATAATACCATAGTTCTCTAAATTTAATTTTACTTTTAAATGGTATATGTTAAGGAGCAAGAGACTAAAAGTCAAAATTTTACCAATGTTAAAACTTTAAAGTCTTAAAAAAATTCTGTTCTTCATGGTTTAGAGTATGTGATAGTGACCATTGTGAAATCCTGATTTCAGTTCAAAATTGAACCTAAAATAGGTGTGGTTTTTTTTTTTTAGCAGTGCAGTCAGTGAAGAGCATGCTGTCCTGAGAGGCAGTCCTCTTGGGGGAGTAAAATTATTGAAGATGGAAATGGCTGAAAGGGATGTGTATTTTTTTAGTGCTGTAGATACAAAAAGGCACCTATGGTCGTGTCTTATTTTAGGTTCAGTTGTTTTTCTCCAAGTGCCAGTAAAACATTGGATGCTCTTTTTAAGAGTGAAGCAGAGCAATGAGAGGTGATTGTAGTACCTGGTGTTTTATTTGAGCATTCAGTACACCCTTGTCTTCATGGAACTGTCCCTACCCATCCCTACAGCTCAGTTTCTCTGCAATCACCTTCCTTTCAGTGGCTTGGGAAGGAGGTTATTGTGAAGAGTTTGTGAGTTCTTTACATTCCATAGAGAACGCATGGAAGTGTTAATGTAGCTCTGTGTCAATGTGGGTCTTAAAGGAGAGGATTAAGAGCAGGCTTTGATTGGCAAGTACAAGGTATTTTACTTGTATTAAAAGCACAGATTATATCTCGGCTGAATCTGCTTTGAACCACTAAAGGTGATAAAGCAGCTCATCCTCATGGTTGGTTGGAGTCTGATGCTTCAGATGCTAATAAGGATGATACTTTAAAGATTTTTTAAAAACCAAACAGATAATGGTGTAGATGTTTTGGTTTTGTCCCCTAAAGTTTGCTATAGTTCAAAGAACCCAATGAAAATATATTAATCCCTCATACTAATAGAATTGCTATTTCTAGGGAGCTTGTGTAGCCTGCTATAGGTACAGGCTTAGTCCTATCTTTGTAAATGAAGAAAACATTCTTTGGTATTTCATTAAATTTCAGTGTCTGGCAGTTTTGTACGCTGCTGTCTAGTTTTTTGTTTCTTTTATGACATAAGATTTTAAAAGTTTTTTTTGTGTTCCCATTAGTTCCTTAGTAGCTCTTAAGTATTATTTCCATATTTGTTGCTGAAATTGATGGTTTTTATTATAAGTATAGCAGTCATTTATCATGGGAAAGGGAAAGTAATCCTTCATTTTGTTAAATTATAGGATTAAATGCTTATGACTTTACAAACACTGTAAATTTTCACTATAGAAAAGGTATCTGTAAAGCTTATAGCCCTTGTGGAAAGTCATCAGTTTGCACTTTTAAGTCCATTTTATGGAGACTAATATGACCTTATTTGTAGGTGAGTTAAAGGTTATTGAAACTGAAAGCTTTCTTCAGGTTCACAAACGTTAAACACAGGAGCACTTCCGCTGCCATTAATGTTAAGCGTGTAATTGAGTGCTGTGCTGAATTAGGGTCTGATGTCATTTGGAATGTGCTGCAGGACTCTGTCTGTTCATGCTCCTTAAGGAAAGGAGCAACTTAATGGGTTTGGAGCTGTAGGAGAAATCAAACCCAACTAGGAAATTTTATGTTAAATTTATTTATTCAACCATTACTTGGCAGTTGAAGGCAATTACTTTTTTTTTTTTTAATTTGAAAGTGTGCTTGCTTCATGAGGACTTGGGGAATATCAGAGGGACATGGGTCAGCAGGACATGTGCTCATATTGCAGTCTCAGTTACTCTCAGTTCATCAAACCACACTGTAAATAAACATTTCAGTGGGCCCAGATGCTTCGGTGTGCTCTGGAGCCTGTAGAGTTTTAGTGCACACAGTGAATGTGTACAACACTGTTTTAACATTTTGGGCAGATTCTTAAGTCAAGTTTGTCCTTAATTTGAAATCTGTTTGAAAGAACAGGAGGTAGAAAACAAGCTGCACTAACCAAACCTGAGTACCAATGCCATGTCCCAGGCTGTCCCTTTCACACTTGTTTATACTGGAACCTATTGCAGATACTTGCTCAGGAGAATGAAAGTTGAAGAGAACATTCTAGTACTGTAGGAGTGAGCTGAGCAGCATGACATACCTGGGAGGAATCTTGTCATTATTTCATACTGTCAGAAGAGTTTTTGGTCATGCTAAGGGAATGGAAGGATAATTCTGATTATTTCTCTTTATGATATGAAGTTGCTGCAGTATCTGAGGCAGCCATTTAGTTTTCATAAAGAGTGTGTGTAATTTCAATGGTTTTGAAAGTAACAAGTGGGTAAGAGATGTTTTCTTAAAGAGTTCAACAGGTTAAATTATGTGGATCTGTGCAGTTGTCTTTGATAGGTGAACTGCAAAGAACATAGGAAACTACATTGACATGTAAGTGAAGATAAAGCAGAAAAGCAGAGCTGTTTGGAGATTGGATGAGATGGATCAGGACTTGTCCAACAGAATGTCTCTAAGGGTGAGGTCCCACAGCCTTTGTGGATAAGTGTTCCAGGTCTTGGCCTCCCTTGTGAATTTTTGTTCCATGCATAAAACAGGGATTTCCCACTCTAACTCATGTCCATGGACTCTTTACCTTGAGGAAAATTATGTTTTGTTTCAGTTAAGAAAAGCAGAGTTAGCTTTTTAGGATTGCAACTCAATTTTCCCAGCAAAATTTATTTATTGTCTGGAGTTCCTGATGCTTGGGAAAGGTGGATAAAGTGTGTTTATAATAATGTTAAGGTTTGTTTCCTCATTGGAAATACAATCCAGTCTCAGTGACAGTTCTCATTATGGTAAGAAAAAACATTTTTTGCTTTCTTTCTAAGGGAAACTACTTCTAAGCAAATCCTTGGGAAGTTGTTACTCTGCAGATGTGTCTCCATTTGGATCTCCCTGCTTTGCTGTGGTGCGGTTCTCTGGACAGCTGCTGCAGTAGTGCATCAGTGATCCCTTGAAACTGGTTTTTCAGAAAGATGAAGTAGGAGTTGGACTTAGTTTTAAAACAGTTCCCATGTGTTTCTTAGCTTATTATGAAATGAACTCATACCTTGGTAAAGGTCACTGTAAACTTGCTGTGCTTGCGTTTTTCGGGCTGTTCAAGTGTTTGTTCTGAATGGGGAACGTGTTTGGTGACTGTGGAAGGCTGATTCCTGTTCAATGATTTCTTCAACTCTGTTACCTTAAACTGTAGGGTTTTTCCTCCCCCTTGCTGTCTACAAAATACAGTGAGCACAAAACTTTGGGATGCTTTGGCTGTTTAGCTGACTCCTGTGCAACTGGCTGAATTGCTGGTATTCTATTGATTGCATTACATCACTATAAAGATATTGTAAAACTTAATGGAAGTATTCTAAAACTTAACTCCTTTTTTTTCCTTCTCCATAGGCACATAAGTCAGTGAACTTTGTTTCAACTCTGCTTCAGATCACTATGTCTGAGCAACTGGATTTACCAGTGAGACAGGCAGGCAAGTCTTCAAATGTTTTTGTCATTGTATCTACTCAAATGGTGCATACACACAAGAACACATGCAGATACTGTTGAAGAATTCTAATGGTTTTAATGTCAAGCACTCAGAAGCTGGGAGTTGCTCACACTACAGTCATCACAAATTATTATCTGGCACCATACACTGAGTAAGGAAGACAGAAAGAAAAGGTGTGTCTGGCTCTTGAATGATTATTCCCCTTTATCTCCTGTGAACATTCCTGGGGGAAGCAGAATGGTGCACTGGTGCAGAATGGTGCAAGATGCTGGTGCACTGGGTCCAAGGATGTAATTTAAACTTGTACTGGGAGCACTAATGTTTCTCAACATACTAAGTGGAAGAAAACAGATTATGTCCTTTGGAACCCTGCTTATTTGCACATGAACCATTAGTGAAAGTGGATGTTGATTATTGACAGCTCCAAACATCACCTTAAAGCTGCTCTTTGATAGAGCATTACTTGATAGAGTTTTCAGTACAATACTTAAGTGGGTTTTCTGACTGGTCAGGAGGATATGATCTGGGTTGTTTATTTGGACCTTCCATGTAGTAGACTACTTTAAGCTATAGCCTAAACTTGCATTTTTATGTTACTGCTTGGGGGTACCGTTCAAATGATGACTCAGAAAGCTTACTGCTTTACAAGTATAACATGCAAAAAGGAGTTTGAAGTAAATCTATGAAGTTTCACCCTTCTCCATGTAAGCCAATTAAACCCTAAAGCATCCTGTGGAGAGTGGGGATGGCTCATTCAAGGCCCAGCTTACAAATAGTGTGTGTTTGCAAAGCAATTATTGATAAATCCCTCTGAGGGCTGGCGAAGTCCCTATAACTTCAGTCTTGTAATAATCGGCTGAGTGTTTCTTGACCTCTGCAGAGACGTTCAGAAACCCTCTGATTTCTGAATCTTCAAAAGGTGCATATGAAATTTAGGAGGAGAAGTTGCTTTATGGACTTTCATGTAGAATTAGATTAACAGTAACTTTGATACCAGTTTGCCATTTTAGATTTCCTGTTGCATGTTATAAGTACTTTTCCAAGTGCTGTGATTTATATTCTGCCACACAAGCAGTTTGTATTTGGTTGCCAAATGGTAAATGAAGGGTTTGTTCCAGGAGCCTGATTGCTACAAATTGCTGTAGCCCATAACTTGGATATAAAGGAGCTCTGTTTCTCTAGCATTCGTTCCTGTATCACAAACTTAATTAGATTTTTTTTTTCTTACAAGGCATGTTTTAGATTGTCATTAGTATTGATCAGCTTTTCTTTTTAAGTTTTAATGAAAATATTAAAAAACTCATTATAATGGTTTTTTCAGAAGTGTGTTGCTAAATAGTTTCACAACTGCTTACCTGAATCACAGCTAAAAGCAATACCTGTAGTATTTTTATATTAAATGGGTCAGTCTCAGTTTAGTAAATTATTGGGTTAATAACTTGCATTATTTATGTATTTTGAGTCTGCTGCTTAGGAAGGGCCAATGTTTTTGTAATTTTGGTCCGTTTTGTTCTAAAAAACATTTGCTTGCAAAGACATGTGTTTGTTTTGTGCTTCGAATGGCTGCCAGCTGATTTGCCCCTCTTGTTTCACAGGGGTTATCTACTTAAAAAATATGATAACCCAGTATTGGCCGGACCGTGAAAGTGCTCCTGGAGAGATCCCACCTTACTCCATTCCAGAAGAGGACAGGCACTGTATCCGTGAGAACATTGTAGAAGCCATTATCCACTCTCCTGAGCTGATCAGGTGTGCAGTTTTAGCCTCTCTGAATTGCCTGTGGATTATGATTGTTGAGTTTCTTTTTATATTTTTCCCCCAGCCAAGATCACCCACATGCTAAGCATTGTTGTCACACACTGTGTATCCTAAACATAGAATTAATCTAGATGGAAAAACAGTTTTCAGCTTGTGTAGCATGTAGAAATTTGTAATTCCTTAAATGGAGAATATTAAGCAGAAACTATAGAACCTAAACCTTCTAAACAGAAAGGAAGTCTAAGTATGGATAGTATTTGTTGCTCCAACACTACAAGAATATTATTAAAATAATAGTAGTAACTTTTTAATTGTTGTGGTTTTGATTTCCAGAGTGCAGCTTACTACTTGCATTCACCACATTATCAAGTATGATTATCCAAGTCGCTGGACTGCAGTTGTGGAGAAAATTGGATTTTATCTCCATTCTGACAACAGTGCTTGTTGGCTTGGAATTCTTCTCTGTCTTTATCAACTTGTGAAGAACTATGAGTAAGTTCTTTCTGGTCTTTCTCCATATAAACCAGCAGAATTAATATATTGGTGTCTGTTTTTTGTACTCTGTGTCTACTGTAACCATGTAGGATTGTCTATGGGACTGCACAAAGGTGATGGAAACATAATCTTGGAAAGTATTCTTGACTACTTGCTGGGCAGATGCTGGCTCATGCATCTTCTGAAATAAAAATTACAGAAAGACTGCCTTCATTAAAAGTTTGAATTCAGAAAAAGGATGTTTGAAGACCTTAATGTGGTAGTTGTTTTTTATGGATTGATGGAAAATCTGCTCAGAATCGTGACTTTTGTAGGAATTTATTGTTTAAATCACATTTAAACTTTTAAACAATTGGTACTCTAGTACTTAGTGACAGTAACGATAGAAAGGTTTCAAAGTGTGAAATCTGCAATGTTGGGAGCTCAGAATTAGTTAACTGACTTTGGTATGATCAGAGAAAAGGACAGTCCTGGAGTCAGGGAATTGTAGTAGTGGAACTGATGGAATCCACAACTTACTCTTTCAAAGTGTTGGAATGCATAACATTTCTGTTTCAGGTTCTTGATTTAAAATGTTACATGGAAAATTTTCCATCTAATTTAATGATTTTTACGTCAGTCAGTGTAAAACAGTGAATGTCCATTTCTCAAAAATACTTCTACAGGAATGGCATAAAAATCTTTGTAATCCCAAGTGGGAGTTTTCTTAGTGGCTGAAAATTGTAAGTCCTGCTAGGAAAGGAAAGCAAAAAAATTCTTACTTGGTTTTCAGCTTAAAGATCTTTAACCAAATATACTGCAATGATCTGTGAGCTGTAAATCAAGAAGTGTTCAGTGGTAGTGAATTATGATGATAGAAATCCATGTTTAGGGATCTGAATGCAGTCACTGTGTGATAAGACAACAGGTGAGTCTGTAGTCTCAGCTGATCAAACACTTCAGCTGAGGCCAGGAACTGCTCCTGCTTGCTCAGCTTTCTGGTGGAGGCAACAAGGGTGAGTTTCATGTCATCAATCGTGTAGGAATGTGCACATTTCAGTGTGTCTTGGTCAGTTTAGTGGGACAGGAATCTGTGTAATGTTATTACTTTGATCAAGTTTTTACTGCCTGAGTTGTAGAAATACTTAAGTTTTGAATTTTTTTTCCTTAACACAGGACATAAATATCTTGGAGCTTCTCATGTTGTTGGTTTGGTTTTTTTTCCAAATTCAACCAGCAAGATCAACTGGCTGCTCTTTGCATAGTATTTTTTTTTCATTTTTTTGGTGAAATTAGGAACAATTTTCCTGAGCAACATTTAATCTTAATGTTTGGGTTTCTGGTTCAGAAAATGCATGAAAACTGTATTACTAAACAGGATTTTGGAGCTCAGTGTTTTGTAGTAGTTCTTGCAGAACATGCCATCTGCCAGCAGACTGAGTAGTCTTTTTCTTGTTATATTCTGAAAATTGTGACTGTTCAGGAAGCTGAGTATTAATATTTAATATTAGTGAAAAGTCTACAAAAAAAGTGTTTGAAAAACAAACCAAAGCTCAATCCTCTAACCCTGAAATCTCCCACAGGAGTCTGACAAGTGTTGATTGCTGAATCAAGAAATAAATATACAATCACGAAATGATATTTTACCTTGTTATTTTCATCACCGGTATGGAAAAGATCCTGCTCTGCTGTGATAACTCTTGAATCAATTAGGAGTTTCTTGTGTATAAATTAAAATTTGGGGCAAAGATTTCAAAATGTAGCTTTGTTTCCTTTTAGGAATTTTAGAATGTTGGAGAAAGGAAGTGGAGCCTTGTTTGCAGCATGGGCACGCTGCTGGGCTGTCCCTAGCATAGAAGGTCTCAGGTTTTACTTCAAGGGTGATTGCCTGCTCAGAGTTGCCCCACAGCCTGGAATTCCACCTTCTCTACCAGATGGTTGCCTTTGGGCAAATTAAATGGTGAGATGCGAGAGGCATCAGTGCCAGGCTGTGAGAGGCTCCTCAGCTTGCTTTATCCAGTGTCAGTGAAGCAATGTAGCTTCTGCAAATATTTCGATAAATTGTGAATTTTGATTAATGCCTTTCTTATCTGTAACACCATCTGGCTCTGGCTTTATTTCCAATTCTGTCACAGGAACTGCTTAGGGGTTTCTTTTTAAGTCACAGGTTGTTATGAGCTGTCATGTAACCTACTTGTGCCTACACTGGGGCAAGGTGAGCTTTTTTAATTTAAAGCCAGCTGAAAGAACTACAAAACTGGTTTGGTTCTCCTCTAAAGGTACAAGAAACCAGAGGAGCGGAGTCCCTTAATAGCTGCAATGCAACATTTTCTGCCAGTCCTGAAGGACAGCTTCATTCAGCTCTTGAATGATCCATCAGACCAGTCTGTCCTCATCCAGAAACAGATCTTCAAAATATTTTATGCCCTTGTCCAGGTAAAAAAGTTGTATATACTTGAATAATAATTTAAAGCATTATGCTTTTCCTTAAAATAGTGAATGACAGAAATATTACAGTATTAGATTACATCTGAATCATTTTCCCTACTACTCAGCTCCATGAATCACAAGTTTGTAATTGTCTTGTGCTTTTACTTTTGAACTGTGCTATTCTTGGTTGGCATTAGATAAAAGTTACACATGCCATCCTCTAAGGTAGCGCGTTTGCTGGAAAACCAGTTAGAAAATGAGTTTTCTAAGGACACATTGTGGAGGCCAGCCTACAGAGAATTACCAGTGTAAATATAGCAGTTTGGAATGGAGCTGCTGTTAAATGCTTCAGAAATTAGAGTAACATCCATTTAAGTAGCATTTTAGCATTGCATAAGCACAATGAATTGGAGCAAAGACCTCTAGCACCTTTGAGGATATTTAGGATATAGGTTAGTTTGTGTTGAGTCCTTTAGCCTGGTTTTTGAGGTAAATTGCTAATCTTTCATGGTAAGTAAGTGTAGAGAAAGATTTGAAAGCTAAAATTTTAACTGTAAAAGTAACATAAATTTACTATAAAGCAATTCAAAAATAATTTAATATTTTGGGGTGGTTTTTTTGTTGTTTTTTTTTTTAACCAGTACACATTACCTTTGGAGTTGATAAATCAGCAAAACCTGACTGAGTGGATAGAAATCCTGAAGACTGTTGTTGATAGGGATGTACCAGCTGTAAGTGGCTTTTGGCTATTTATGTCTTTAAGTATTTTTCATTCACTAGAATGTTATTTCTGCTTTCTTTTTTCTCTGTAGGTGCCAAGAAAATAATAAAAAGATTAGGCTAAATGGGGAATTTCAGACAGACTAAACAAATTTTGAAAATATGTAGCCTGTATGCAAGTTTTGTTTTAAAATTATAGTAAAACTTATTTTGGCTTCTTGATTCAAAAATTTATTGACCATGTAGGTATATTTAATGGGATTTATTTTTAGATATGCTCTACTTCATACTTCTATTAAGCTAGAAGTTAAAATGGCAGGTTAAAAGCAAGATATACTATGTAGTTGTTCCAGTTACATATAATTTGAACTCTTTGTGAATAATCGGTAAATAATGTCTTTTTTTTTTTTTTCCTAAAGGAAACCCTTCAGGTTGATGAAGATGATAGACCTGAGTTGCCTTGGTGGAAATGCAAGAAATGGGCTTTGCATATCTTAGCTAGGCTCTTTGAGAGGTATTTTTTCTTCCATTATTATTTTTTTAAAAACCCCAAGCAAACATTCAAGTCAGTAATATTGCTGCACCCTTGAGTTTACATACTTGCTTCTAATTCTAGGTATGGAAGCCCTGGTAATGTTTCCAAGGAGTACAATGAATTTGCTGAAGTTTTCCTGAAGGCCTTTGCTGTTGGTGTTCAGCAAGTAAGAAACACTGAGTGTTGGGGGAGTATTCTGGTTGCTTAATTCAGTATTTGCTGAAAAGGCTTCTTGCTCTTAAGTCACTTTTTTTTTTTCAAGTACATTGGTATGGAAAGCAGTGGTGTCTATGGGCTTAAAAAAAAGACTGATAAAGAAATTTTATCGATTTGCCACATATCACAATCCACTTTTCACTTACAAGCCCTCAGATGAGCTTCAGACTGATGCTGCCAGTTTTTTTCCTTTCTGGAAGAGATGGGTGTATGTGGTGTTAGTTGACCTTCAGAACTACCTTTTAGACTCTGATAGAGGGTTTTTTTGGCTTCAAGTCTGTAAATGCTAAATTTTCAGCCTTCTGCAAAAGCCTGATCAATCGGAGCCTCTCTTATAGACAGGTAATTCTGATGTTCCCTTTCCACTCATCTCCCTGTTTTGAGGTTGCCACTTGTGTTTTAGACAAAGCCATGCTGTGTTTTAGAGTCTGCTGTATGCAAACAATTCAAAACCTCAGGTATGTTTTTATAAAATTTCCTCATATTTGGATCATAAATATCTTTAAGGTGATTATATTGCAAATGTTAATAGACTGTTGATTTATGACAATGTCACAGTGTGAAATGTTTTCTTCAAAGCATTTGAGTCAGACAAACAGCTCTTAGTTCAGTTTCAGTTCTCTTAATTTCTAATGAAATTATAATGAATTACAGGACTTTAAAAGAAGAAATGTAGGGAAAGTATCTCATAAATAAATCCATGGTTTTTGAAGGTTGGCCTAAGTATGGAAAACATTTTTCACAAGGAGTGTGAGGCAATATATCCCAACATTCTGTTCAGGGAAGTGGTATCAGCTTTGCTTTCTGAGGTGCTCACCTGGCACCTCTAGGTGACATTAGACAGATCATTATTGCATGTTCTTTAAGGCCTTACTGCTTGCTTTGCACTTCCAAGATAAAATGAAGTTCTGACAAAGGGCTATGGCCAAAAGTACTCTTTGAAAAGCTAATTTTAACAGTTTGACAAAATACTTGTTTTTCTTTGCATTCTCTTTGAATCAAATTTTATCCTTATTGTTCATGCAGCTAGTAAACTCCTAAGAATTCAGGTATTTAAAGAAAACTGCTAAAAAATCAATACTTTGGCAGGCCTAGTTTGTTCCTAAACAGAAATGTAACTTGTTAAGGAAGACAGACTATATTAAGGTTCTGCCCTCCATTTTTCTGCAGAAGATAGAACTTGGGCCTCTGCTTAGGACATAGAATCTGTCAAATAAATGCTGTGGAAGATTACTGAGCAGGATGTGTTTCTTTACACAAATTGGAAATCCATGAAATACTGAAGAATACAAATTTGGATAACACATTTCATTGAGTTCTCTCTACCCTCCAAAGTGCTTGCACCCTTTTAGTAAAGGAATAATAAATATAAGGCATAAGACTACAGATGGTTCAAGTATAAACTTTAAAATATACTGCTAATATTATTGTCATAATTACTGATCATTGATTAGCCTCCACCTCCTCTGAAAAAAAAAAAAATCCTGTACATTCAGCATTCACTTTAGCTCAACTTTCTTAGCTTGTCCAAACCAGGCTGAGCTGCCTAGCTGGAATACCCTGAATTTATCCCTTGTGTTAGCAGCTGTTTTGCTCAAGACACTTCTCATGAGCCAGAACTAAGCCCTGGTTGGACACTGCTGCCTTGTAGTTCTTTGGCACTGTTACAGAAGTTTATTTTATTTGCCCCAGAGTGTCCACCCTGCTTGTCCTTACTGCAGGTCTTAAACATTTTCTTAACTTTTTAATATCTTTACCTACTACATCTGAATCATGCAACTACATGCATCTCCTTGGATAGTCCTAAAAACCTGCAAGTTTGAACTTTTGCTCTCTTTTCTATCCTAACTCAATACCTAATGCCACAAAACCTTGTACTCAGGTGTTGGTATCAAGTAATTTCTCTCTAAATCCTGAAGATTTTTAAACATGAGCAGTTCCAGCTTTGGAAAGTGATAAAGCATCTAGAGCATAAAACTGTTTTTAAAGCTGTGACTATTTTGATGAGAGAGTGCATCCTCCTTAAACTGAAGTGCAAGACAATTCCTTTGGGAAGAACACTTCAGTCTTTGTGTAATAAATGGTATCAACAGTATTCATTTTCAAAATAAAGAATCTTGTTTTCCCTAGATGTTTATTTTTGTAGCATTACAGATTGATTGATATTCTTCCAGCTCCTTGGGGTTGGGATTTTTTAAAAATGCTTCTTTTATGTGAAGACTTAAATGAAATCCTGGAAATGGGATTTGCCATTTCTCTCCAGTTAGTGATGCTGCTTCTGAAGGTGCAGTGTTTCCACTGACCTGGATTGGGCTAAGGGAATTCCCTCTGCATTACCCATACAAACCTCTCCTGTGAGCTGTAATTTAATTACTAGTCATGGTCCCATGTCCTTTTTGTGACCTTATTTGTGGAGAGCCATGGACTTGAACATAGGTGGATCCCTGGGAAGGAGTTCTGCATGCCACCACAGGAGAAGCGTTGAGGCCAGAAAGCCAAAGGGAGTGACTGATGGATCACTCCACACACACACATTGCTCACACAGCTGGGTGCCTGTGAGGCAGCACAGAGGCACAGATCAGTAGACTGGGTGTAGAGTGTTCTCATCCAGTAGCTGGGTGTGAATTTCTGCCCCCAAAGAATGAAGATGGAATAAGGCCCCCCGGGGTGCGTTGGTGGTGAATTAGCATGTATGGTTTGTGTTATTAAAGGATGGTATTTTTAAAAGATGTGCAAGCACCCAGTATGAGCTGCAAATTGTCTTATAAAATTAACAATGACATTTGTTGAAGGCTTAGTCAGTACCCATTTTAGCCTAATGAATAAATGGGGGATTTGTTCAATTTTGAGGGGGTCTTATGTAGGCTTGTGAGGGAGGGTAGAATTGTGGTGAAAATGGTATGTGCTCAATATAAGCTACTGATGAGATCTGATTTCTCTAGGTGCTGCTGAAGGTGCTGTACCAATACAAGGAAAAGCAGTACATGGCTCCTAGAGTTCTGCAGCAAACGCTAAATTACATCAATCAAGGAGTGTCTCATGCAGTCACCTGGAAGAATCTGAAACCTCATATTCAAGTAAGCCATTTTGGAGGCTTAATACTTTGATGACTCAGAAGTACATTAGTCAGTCTACTGTACAGTGTTTCCAGCCCTGCTACAATTCACATTTTAGGCACTTCTCTTATAAATTGCTAGTGGAAAGAGTTTAAGCCAATTTAATGAAGGTTACCTTGAAATATGAACAAAGTCAGGTAATTTATTGCTGTATCTCCTTTGTGCTTTAATTTATTAAAGATTACAATCTAACACAGCAACACAGCATATTTGGAGATGCTGTTTGCTGTCGAATTTATGGCATTGAATCATCTCCACATGCCATTATCCAAAGCCAGTCTCGTATCTTGTGTTGTATTGTTATTCTACCTAAACACAAAAGATCTGCTTTTTTGTAAAGTGCCACATAAATCCACCCTAAATCCAAATAGTTTTAGAATTTTACATGAGGAAGTGACAGGATGGAGAAAATCTATAAAATACAGCACACAATATAGAGATTGATTTAGTAGTGGTAATGTGTTTTCAATCTCTTTTTTTATTCAAGGGAATCATCCAAGATGTTATTTTCCCATTGATGTGCTATACAGATGCTGATGAAGAGCTTTGGCAAGAAGATCCATATGAATATATCCGCATGAAATTTGGTGAGCGTTTCAAATCTGCTCATGTTAAAAAATTATTTCATGCAAAGGATGGGATTTTATGGGTGTTTTTGTGAAAACTGAGATGGGTTTAATTTTTAAAGAAAAGAAAAAAAAAAGAGAAACACAGTGTATTAACCAAATAATAGAAGTTGGACATATTGGTGGAGAGAGGATGCAACAGTC
Organism: Chloebia gouldiae; assembly: GCA_003676055.1. Taxonomy (NCBI): domain Eukaryota; kingdom Metazoa; phylum Chordata; class Aves; order Passeriformes; family Passeridae; genus Chloebia; species Chloebia gouldiae. The sequence goes on from QUSF01000061.1 coordinate 231,121, forward strand.
AGCAATGACACAGGAGTTTGTGCACTTGTGAAAGTATTTCATTTTTACAGTTACAGAATATTTATAGCAAGTCAAACAGTCCTGGTCTTGCTAGCTACAACTGCATGAATTTAATGTCATTTAAAAGTTATGCCATAAACAGTTAATATTTCAGGCCCTGGAATTCTTAGGGAATTTCACCCATGGCACAGTTCAGAGCAGACTTACCCCACTGGTAAATGACACATTATGGAGTAAGCCTGGCATTCCAGACTTGTCCCATTTCACCTCCTGTGCTCTGCTACTTTATGTTGGGGTTTATTCTAAATCTGTGCTGTCCTCTGAGACTGGGAACAAAAAAAAAAAAAGCCTTCAGACTCCCTGAACAAATTCTTCCCTTCACTAGGAATGTTTATATGGCTAGAACAAGGAATCTTGAGGGGTTTGGGAGTTTTTATCCCTCAGATCAGAAGCATACCTGTAAACACTACAGGTGTTACACAAGGCTCTGATAATCCTCTTCTGCAGAGAAATGAGAAATGGAGCATTTTTTAACCCAGTTAATTCTGTGTGCTGGCCTATAGAGCAAATAACATCCATGTCAAAACTTGACTGTTGTGTCTGCTTCTACTGTTAAAAATATTTATCTTAAAAATAAGAGACATAGGCTTCAAATTAGACATGGAGAGGCAGTCATCATGAAAAACATGAAGCATATGTATCCAGCCACGTGTTACTCTTTGGACTTGGACTATCTCTAGCTAGAAAGAACAATTAACCACCTGAAGGGTGGGGTTTTTTTTTCATGTTAAATACATTGGGATCATGAACTGTAGTAAAGGACCAGAATTTAAAACTGTTACAATGTCATTTAACAGATGTGTTTGAAGACTTCATTTCTCCAACAACTGCTGCTCAGACATTATTGTTTACATCGTGTAGTAAAAGGAAAGAGGTAAGTTGTTCAAGGATTATACTGAAATACCACAAGCTAAATTCACTTTATTTGCTGAAAGAGCTATTAATAAAAGTTATACTTTTCTGCTTTCATCTCATAGTACACTAAAATTTGAAATTCCAAATTTATTTTGCACTGGTCTATTTATGATTTTTTGTATTTGAAAATTCCCTTAGGGTCCATTCATGACAGAATATGGTGTGTTTATAACCAAGACATAAAACATTGCCCAAATTCCAGGCTTGGAGCAGGATATTAGCATTTCAGAGCACAGAGAATGGTACCTGGGATGATTGACTGGAATACTTTGACTAACCTTACATGTAATCTAGGTCCTGCAGAAGACAATGGGCTTTTGCTATCAGATCCTTACAGAGCCAAATGCTGATCCTCGAAAGAAAGATGGTGCTTTACATATGATTGGTTCTTTGGCTGAAATTCTCCTAAAAGTAAGCAGAACAAATCTAGTGGTTCTTTTAATCTTTTTTTTTTTTTTTTTGTCCCTCCTATGCTTTCTCTAACATATAGTGCCTTAGAAGAAATGCAAATAGCTCCAAGTTCACAAGTTTCTGAACTGCTGCCAGTTTTTTTTAAGCTGTTGAACTTAATTGTTTTGGGTTTAATGTCAGCTTAATTACTTAATTACCAAAGTTTTATAGGTCATGTTCAAGTTCTGATTATTAAGTTCCTTTAAGTTCTCTGCTTCTGGTGAGAACTGCTACACTGTGTCTGTGCTTCACTTAATTACATTCCCTTTTTTGTAGGAAAAAAGTGCATCCAGTGAGATGCTGTTTATTTAATGGACTGGGTTTTGTGTCTAGAAGAGAGGAAATAAAAAGAAATTAGAAATGTTGCTGAATTAAAATGGTAGCAAAATAGATGCAGTGCATGGACTTGTATTTGGACTAGAGCTCTAAGCAGTTTCCCTGTCCACTTTTACTTTTGGTGCCAGTGTGCTGCCAACTGAAAGGTGTCTCTTGGGGTCTAAAAATGGCTGGGGAAAAAGGTGTCACTATTATTACTGAAAATTTATAAAACCCACGTAGGATCAAAGTTTAATTACTAATACAGGAGATCATTGATGCCTAATTGACTTTAAAAAAAGGATAAGTGAAAAGTCTGAGGGTTACACTCTTCACACTTTCATGTGTGAATTTTTTATTGGGATAGAAATACATTTTTATATGAAGTTTTAAACTGATGTGCCTCCCTTCATATTTTGACAGAAAAAGATCTATAAGGATCAGATGGAATATATGTTGCAGAATCATGTGTTCCCTCTCTTCAGCAGTGAGCTGGGTTACATGAGAGCACGGGTAAGGAAGTGTGGCATTTACTGGTGAGATACACTGTTCCAGCTGAAGAATTCAGAAATCTGCAGCTTCTCCCCTCTCACAGATGCTCTCCTTTCTGCACCTTTTTCATAATAAATGGTACACTTAGTCCAGGGATGAGTACCAGTTTTTGCATATGATTATAGATAGCCCCTGTGTAGTTTTGAAATGGCTGCAGCACTGTGTGCACAGTTTCCTGTCTGTGTCTGGTGGTAGGGTCTGTGTGTGTTTTGCACATAGACTGTACTGCTCACACAAAACCTGGGGCCAAAGATGAACCTGAGATCATAGTACTGGTTTAGTGATATCTGCCCACTGACCAGCCTCCACACTCTCAAACATCTTCATCGCTGAAAAGTCTTATCTTTATTCCTCAGCAGCTGCACCTCAGATTCAACGATTTGTGTAGGTTATGGGTATACAAATAGTTGATAATGCTGTTTGTAGGTTTTGCAGCTCTGAATTTCTTTAATGTCTTCTTTTTTTTTTTTTTTCCAGGCTTGCTGGGTTCTTCATTATTTCTGTGAAGTCAAGTTTAAAAGTGACCAGAATCTCCAGACAGCCTTAGAACTTACGAGAAGGTGTCTGATAGATGATAGGGAAATGCCTGTGAAAGTGGAAGCTGCAATAGCTCTTCAAGTTCTCATCAGTAATCAAGAGAAAGGTAGGAGCTTTTTCTTACAGCTATGGGAAGCTTTAATGCAATTGGTGTTAACTTTGTGATGTTCAGGCAAACTTGTGCTCTTCTTCCTTGATGTTAATTTCCCTCTTGCAATTGTAACTTGTAGTCATTTGCTATAATTTTTCAGCTAGAAAAGTTTAATTTTTTTTTAATAAATGACACAATAAAGTGCATTTTAACATAAGACATAATGATTATTAAAACATGGTAAACAAGAGCTTCATGGTAGAGTAAATCCAGTTTTAGAGCACCTAATAATTGAATCAGAAATACAGTGGCAATATCTGTCTTGGCACATATTCATTCATGTTAAAATTTACTTAAAGGGGGGAAAAAAAAGGTTGTCTTGATCCAGGCAGGTTTTACAGGGCTTAGTATTCCTGAAACTGGCATAAAAGCCACAAAGCAAACATAAATTATGTATTTAATACTTCAGGTAATTTGATAAAGGTGTATATGTACCATTCCCATTCAGTTAACATTTGCATTGATCAGTAATCTTGTATTTTATTAATTCAAATTGCAGTGCTGTGGTTTTCGTACTTAAATTTTGATCCTCTTGTCATATATTATTAAAATTTATTCTGAATGGTAGTATTGCTATAATGATTTATTCTACTCGTGGTTTTGGCCTGTTAATGCTGAATTAAGTTCTTTGAGGTGTAGGTTCTTAAACTCATCTGTGGTTTTCTAAGAATGTTAATTCAAACATTCCACCTGTTTTACAGCTAAAGAATATATTACTCCATTCATTAGACCTGTAATGCAAGCTTTGCTTCATATTATAAGAGAGACTGAAAATGATGATCTTACTAATGTGATTCAGAAGATGATCTGTGAATATAGTGAAGAAGTTACCCCAATTGCAGTAGAAATGACACAGCATTTGGTGAGACTTTATGGTGGCTTGGGAAGATGTTTAATATGGGAAAGATTGGTGTTTAAATTTGATAGTTGAGTTTGACCATCAATTAATAGCTGTTGTTACTCCAGCCTGTTTAAGTGCATTGATACATGTAATTTTCTTCTGCATTTAGACAGTTTTTCATCTGAAGTGGCTTCATAACTTAAACCAACTAGAAATTTCTAAAAACAATTCTAGAAATATTTGCCAAATCTTTGCATATTTCCTCCTGATAGCGGTAATAATGAGATTGGTAGCACATTTTAGGTAGTCTCTAAAATGTCACTTAGGTTGTCTCCTTTAAAATATTAAATTAATGAGTAGATTTTAAATGAAAATTTTGGTGTGAAAATAAAGTTGAATCTGCAGGAGAAATTCAGAGCTTGAATGGCCATATCTAGCAAGTTGTACTAATGCTTGCAAAAGCAGAGGTCAGCTCAGTGCTTCGCTATTAAAGGTCTTGGAGTTAAAATGGAATTGTTAGAGTGTCCTCTCTGGGAACGCCTGCCAAATGTTCCAGTCTAGTTCAGCTACTGAGGAAACCCTGTGTCAGAAGAACCTACCAAGGGAAAATGTATTTTTTTGCATGGGACATAATGTCATTTATGTATTTTTATTCAGGAGTAGATAAAGGGTGACAGTTCCAATGGTTTAACATCCAAATTTTATCATCCGGAGAAGAAATTCTGGAGCAGAGCAGTCACCTGCTATTATTTGTACACATTTTCTCAGCAGAAGTTCTTCTGAAATTGTGTAGAGTGCCAGATTATCACAATTGAATGACATATTTATGGGTTGTTCTGGTGTTACATGCAGGCAATGACATTTAACCAGGTGATCCAGACTGGTCCAGATGAAGAGGGTAGTGATGACAAAGCAGTTACAGCAATGGGAATCTTGAATACTATTGATACACTTCTCAGTGTAGTTGAAGATCACAAGGAAGTAAGTAAAAATGACTTTGAAGCTGATATGTATGGTCTAAGAACGCTGTAAGTCTTTCGTAGTCCTAGCATTGTTAGCTGTAAAACTGTCCTTTTGGCCAAAAAGATGTTAAAACAGAAAATAGTGAAGTACTTACCATGTAGCCAAGCTGTAACAGAGTGGGGTCTCTTTTCTAATGGAATCCATGCAGTAATAGAGCATAAATGTTGCCACAGGATTTCCCATAAGAATCCAGCTTCTTGTTCAAATGTGTCTGTAGTGGGTGGAGCTCTCTCAGCTCAGCTGGAAACACACATCTGATTTGATGAGGTCTGCTCTTCAAAGAAAATAGATAAAGCTTCACATAGCTGCAAACATTGACTCTGCTGACTGGGTTTGCTTCCTGTGACAGAATTGATGTGGGTAAATACAGCTCTTGTGGCTGTGCTCAGAGATGGGGGATTTTACCTGCCTCATCTGCTCTGGGGAATTTTCCTTTGGGATTAAAACTTCTATCATTTTTCGTGTACTGAATGGAGTCACTTCTCTGCAGAGTACAGCCAGTTTAAAAGATGCTATTTCTGATTAAAATCTTTCTTGACAAAGTCAGCTATGGTCTTTTAATAAATACATTATAGTTTGTTAGTGACTATAGAGTTCAGTAATGAACTATAGGGTTCTGAAGACTTCACTAAAGAAGCAGCATCAAATTCCCAAGGGAATTCCCAAGAATTCAGTGCTGCCACACCAAGGACCAGCTCAGCTCATTTACTTGTTGCTAGAGCTGCTTGTACCTGTTTTTGTCAACAAATCCTTGCCGTCTAAATTAGAAGTCTGTGTAACAATATGCTAGTCCTGAGGAGCTCAGTTTGAAAATGTTAACCAGTAAACATTAATATTTAGAGACATCTCACACAGTGTTCCAAGAGATAAAATATTTAGCAGGTTAGTTTCAAATCCTGTTCTGCATAGCTACAACCAAAAGCTCAGCCTTTACCTGTCCCTGTGCAAGGTGAGTGCCCTCAACAGGCTAATGACAGGCTAATGTTTTGTTAGCTATTCCAGGGACTAACATAGACTAATTGGGAACACTGACTGTATCTGTAGGACCAGCATTTGCACTAATGGTCTCCATGTCATGTGAACATCCTAAGCTAGGTTTGGGAAGTGGTTTGGTATTTTGGATTTTTTTTTTTGTTTTAATTTCTTTTCTGGAACAGCAAATACCTCTTGTGATTTCCATTGTTTACTCCTTTGATATATATGTATATTTGCTTACAGTGTTTTAATGGGACTGAACTGATACAGAGGGTTAGTCAGGCTTTTCTTTTTAAAGAATACCTTATAATGAGATTCTTCCATATTCAAAAACCACCTTGTATTGAACTCTATCTTGTATATCCTTAGCCGAGTGCTGCTCTTACACATTTAGTGCTCTAAAATGTGAGACATTTCTAATAGTTCTTAAAAACTATATTCTGTATATAGAAGCTGCTTTGACAAATTTTAAAACGTGCTTAATTTCAATTCCAAAGTATTGAAAATAGTCATTACCTGCTATTTTTTTTTCAGATTACCCAGCAGCTGGAAGGGATCTGTTTGCAAGTGATCGGAACAGTTTTGCAGCAGCATGTATTAGGTATCTGTACTTTTGCTGGCTTACTTTTAGAAGTACATGGGATTGGCATGCTATTTACCTAAATTCTGTTTGTTTTAGAGTTCTACGAGGAGATCTTTTCCTTGGCTCATAGTCTGACCTGCCAACAGGTTTCTGCACAAATGTGGCAGCTTCTTCCTCTTGTGTTTGAAGTCTTCCAGCAGGATGGTTTTGATTATTTTACTGGTAAGTAATATAAATAAATTGGGAAGCCTAGAGGGTTTCATGGGTGTAATTTCAGCCATACAATAAATTGCATCATGACTGAAATGTTAGGAAAACACTCAAGTGAGTTTATACTTGAAGTATTTTTATCTTGCTGTTGTTGCTACCAGACTTGTTTTGCTGAGGCACCTATGACTTGCACACGCTTATCTTGGCAAACATTAAGCAAGAATTGTAATTATTAATACACGTATTTTAACCTGATTTTAATAGCAGGCAGATGATACCTAAATGTGATCATCCTTCTTTTTAATACAGATATGATGCCTCTCTTGCATAATTATGTCACTGTTGATACAGATACACTTCTGTCAGATACAAAATATCTTGAAATGATCTACAGTATGTGCAAGAAGGTGAGTAGATTCCTGTGTGGTAACAAAAGCTGCCATCTCTGAATAAATGTGTTAAACTGGGTACTTTCTTCCACAGCAGCTTTTGACTTCTGCTTTTTAAAGCATTTTACTATCTAACATCCTCTCAGATTCCCAAAATTACTAAGTTATTGCAGAGAAATTTAAAGAGATTGCATCAAAATTTCAGATACATGCTTTTGGCAGAAGGGAAAAATAAATCCTACATAACAAAAGCAGAATAAACAAAGCAGGTTTGGTATAATACACTGTGCATATGGGCACACAAGACAGATTGCAGAAGGTAGGTGTATTCTTCCATCTGGGATTTGTAGCCTCACCATGGCCAGGATACACGTGCTGTATGTGTGCTGAAGGTCTGACACCTGTTAGCTAAGTAAGTGGTGTAAGGATGGAAGGTAAAGGGACAGGAATAAGAAGTTGTTTTCCCAATTTTGTGCCACGTCAGTGGTGAAAGCTGGGAGCAGAATGCAGTTGGTCTGACTCAGTCCAGGCACTTTTGGGCAAGATTTCTGTATTCTGGTTTGTATTACTGGGCTTTCTTTGTTCAGTCAAAATGTAGACTACACAGCTTTCCAGAGTGTTAGCACCATGTTAGGAAAGGAATACTTTTTTATAAGATGTGTGTTAACGTTTTATCATCTCTAATAGTAACGTGGGGACTTCAGTTTTCCTCTCCTGGATATGGTGTGTGGTGTCTATATAGAGAGCTCTGGTGAACTGTCAGCTGTGCTGCCTGTGATATTTCCTGAGTAATTCTTTTGATGTTTAAATACTACAGTGAATAAGTAATTTAGTATTCTATAAATACTAGTGAATAACTCTTGCCAGCCTTTGAAAATAAGTTGCAACCAGGCCAGTTGTGGTGTTTGTAATTTCTTGGAATGTTACATATAAAATGTATGTTACATATAACATCATGACCACTTAGAGACTGGCGTTAGCTGAGCACAGTGAATTTCTAACACAAGTTTTAGGTACTGTATGGTTCTGCTGGATATCCCATTTTTGTAAATAGAACTTCTACAAAATTCATGCATTGATGCATAAGAAAATTTTTTCTTTTGTGTATGGAAATAATCCTTGGCAAAATGGCAGCTGATGCTTTTACAGTAACTATGGTAGGTTCAGCATCCATAGAGTTCTTGAATATTTGTACATTTGGTTCATTTTGCCCACTTTCAGCAGTTTCCAGTCTCTGGTTGTCAAGCTGAGCCATTTCTGTAGATCTGCTTCACTGATGGCTGTTAATGCTGCCATTGTTAGAAGGGGTAGATTCATACCAGTTTTCAAAGCAAAGCAGTGTATAGAGAATACTCCTTGAGGGGATGCACCACCAGTAATGACTGTGTTTCAGGTCCTTACAGGAGTTGCTGGAGAAGATGCAGAATGTCATGCAGCAAAGCTGTTAGAAGTAATTATTCTTCAGTGTAAAGGGCGTGGCATTGATCAGGTTGGTAATGACTTTGGTCATTAATACTTTAAATTATTTTATTGTGTAGTATGAATTATGTATTAAGATGAGTTTTGTTACAAGCACTTTGTGTGGTGGAACCGATAATCTTGTCAGTGTTACTGATTGACAGCACTGCAGAGTTCCTGCACGCTTTGGCTCCAGAATTTAGGACACTGCAAAACTGTGGTGTTTTCATGAGTCTGGAAGAATGCCACCTCAGGAGCATCTTGGTTCTAAAAAGTCAATTAATTGCATTCTAAGTTAATTCTAGTGAATATTTAATGAAGATTATTCTGTCAACCTCATAGCTTTGAAATAATGAAGAATGACGTTCCTAGAATCCAATCAATGTCATAGAAGGACCAGGGACTTCATTATGAAATTTGAGAGATGAATAAGTTGATTTTTCTGGACTTCCTAGTGTACACATATTCTCTATTTTCCATTTTTAATACACAAGATAATAAAACCAGAAGTTATATTTGCTGTGCAGGATGTCACAAAATCTATGTGATTAAATGTTTTCACATTTTCATTTCATCTTTGTATCTGACTGCTGCTGGCAATTAAAAATGACTCAACTTTATGCCATCTGTGTTTATGTGCCACACTGTTGAAGTACAGAACAACAGGTTTTATTTTTGATCACTGAGTGTGAATGTTCTCACTGTCCAGTGCATACCATTGTTTGTGGAAGCTGCTTTGGAGAGACTGACCAGAGAAGTGAAAACCAGTGAGCTGCGAACCATGTGCCTCCAGGTTGCCATAGCTGCTTTGTATTACAATCCTCATTTACTATTAAATACGTTGGAAAATCTTCGTTTCCCCAATAATGTGGAGCCTGTCACAAATCACTTCATAACTCAGTGGCTTAATGATGTGGACTGTTTCCTGGGGTAAGTGTTTGTACTTGTGGAGATGGTTGTCTGATAAACCTGTGTATGACCTGCATGTAAATCATGACAAAACTTGCAACTGTTCTACTCTTCTGTTTTGTAGACTTCATGACAGAAAGATGTGTGTGCTTGGCCTGTGTGCTCTTATTGATCTGGAGCAAATACCACAGGTTTTAAATCAAGTTGCTGGGCAGATCCTGCCAGCTTTTATCCTTTTATTTAATGGATTGAAAAGAGCATATGCCTGTCATGCAGAGCATGAAAATGACAGTGATGATGATGATGAAGCTGAAGAAGATGAGGAAACAGGTATGGAGATGGAACCTTTGATGTTATTTTTGTATGTTTTGGTTTTTTTCTGATGGAGATACTGAGTTCCTTTGTGGAATTCTTCTGAGTATCCTAATTCTAAAAATGAAGCACTGCAGTAGAACACTGGACATCTTTTGACAACTTTTAAGTATATCTGACTTAAATTCCACTCCCTCTTAAAAACTGACTTCCAGGGCTGAGTTAAATGAGCTCCCTGCTTTCCAGCCTGCATGGTATTGTTACCACTTCCACTGCTTGTTTTATCTAATTAGCCACATTTCTAAAGAACTGTTCTTGCTCTCCTCAAGATAAACCTTTGTTTGCTTATAATTAACTCAGAGGAGCTGGGGAGTGATGAAGATGACATTGATGAAGATGGTCAAGAGTATCTAGAAATTCTAGCAAAACAGGCAGGTGAAGATGGAGATGATGAAGACTGGGAAGAAGATGATGCTGAAGAGACTGCTTTGGAAGGTTATTCCACAATTATTGATGATGAAGATAACCCTATTGATGAATATCAGATATTTAAAACAATTTTTCAGAGTAAGTAACTGTATTTCTTTTCCTGGACAACAAGTTACGTTTCAGCTTTAGTATACACTGTTGTTAACTGGAACCTGTTCAAAACTTCCAAACAGGTTTTCCAGTATGTGCTTGAACCATTTCTGTATTTGGAAAGGAGATGCCATCATTAAAGTTTCAGAGCAGAGGGAGTTGCTTCAATGAATTTATAGTGGTAGGGAAGAGGTCAGAAGCTGTACTAGTGTTTAAATGTCTTGAATTATGTACCCCATAACAGAATATTACGCTGATTAAAATGGCAGTGAGTGAGTAAGGTTTGAGTTCTAGAACATCTTAATCAATACTTTCTTTTTGCTTATGTTGTCTTGCTGCTGCAGCAATTCAGAACCGTAACCCTGCGTGGTACCAGGCTTTGACACAGGGCCTTACTGAGGAGCAGAGGAAGCAGCTGCAGGACATAGCGACCCTGGCGGATCAGCGGCGGGCAGCACATGGTATTTGCACCCTTTACACCAGTAATGCCTCCTTTGCTCTCTGAATGCCCTGCGTGTGCTCGAGAAGCATGATACAGAAAAGGCCTTTAATTCAAGCCTGATTGTGTCTCCACCAAAACAGGATTGTTTGAAATCTCTTGGAATTGTCAGGTCACAAAGCCTCCATGCACAAACTGGGTGGCAATACCACAGGTGGGAGGAATGGTAGAAACGCTTGGGGAGGTATCCAAGGAAATAAAATCATATTTTGGATTTGCTTGGATTTGAAAACAATTTATTTGATTACCTGAAGGTAGACGAACTCCAGGTATATTAGCAAACACATCAAGTGGCCGATTAATGATTTCCTGAGATGTCCAGCTGGGATAGACAAGGATTCTGTGGGTAGGAGAATATTAAATTATGGAAGTAGTACCATCTGTAAAGCCACATCGTTAAGCCTATTAAATATTACATATAATACAGACTTTTTTTACCTGTATTCAGTTTATTTTTTTTTCTTGGTTTTCCCTTTTGAGATTAAGCCAGTACATATAACATTGTAAAGACAAGACTGGATGTTGAGGGATCAGTCCAACCTCATATCCTCTCAGTGAACAATTGCTACAGATGTTTCAAAACAGAAATTCATAAATTTTTCAATAAAAAAGATTGGTAGTAAGAATACATACACATTTAGTAAGTGCTTTTTATGAGAGAACAGCCTAAATCACCTCACAAACCTTGTTTGTGTCCAAAAAGATCCAGTTTTAATGGTTATAAAATACAGTTTCACTGTGACCCCTGTCAAGCAGTAGACATTATTTGATGTAACTTTATACTACTGCATTTTATAGAGACAAAAAAGTTTGAGGTGTATGTTTGTTTGGGTTTTTTTGTACTGTTTTTTTTTTTCAGAGAAGTTGTAAAGTTTAACTTAAGCAACTAGATCCCTATGGGAAATTCTTGCCTACTATCACAGCACACTGATACTACATTTAGGCCACTTTCCACACATGGGGACATCCTGTTAGCAGGATTTGAAATACAGTTCTACCTTATAAATGTACTTTAGAAGAATTTCCGTATGCTGAGAGATTTGTCTTCTGTGGAGCTGTGAGGGATCCTCCCCCCAGGCTCCATTAGCCATGGCAACATCTTTGTGGCCTGTTTCCAAAGAAACAAAGCCAAAATGCAGATATCCCAGACAATATGAGCTGACCTGTATTCCCTGAGAGATTGCAACTGTTTTGATTTAGGAGAAAGCTCTAAGACCAATATAATACATTAATAAGTGTTGTTATCTTGGGCTGGGAATAATACAAGCCATCTTCTGCATAATCTAGATTGTAGTAAAGGTACAACCTCAATTACAAACCTGATTTTCAGTTATCCATGTATTACAATTATAAAAACTGGTTTACAGTAATACCTGTCCTACAGCAGTGTTTGAAGGATGGTAAAACCAGACACCTTAACAATCACTGGTAGTTACAGTGATGGATATGTGCACCTCAGGTGTCTACAGATCTTAAGGTTTGGTTGAAAAGGAAAAGTGATCAATCTGGTAGTTTCAGAATTATTTAGTAACCTAAAGTCCAAATTACCTGCTTGGATAGCAGCATGTGTAAAAAGGCTTTTTCTGCTTCTTCAGTGGTGGTTTCTGCTTATATTGTTGAATTGAGATAGGAACACCAAAAATTTAGCAACATCTGTGTACAACTTTTTTGCACATGTGCTCTGTTACTGATTAGACTGCAAGTCTGTTATCTTAAATGGAAAGAATTTTGTGCCTGTTACCAGGTTTGTAAGTGCAGTATTCATTCCGGTCCTGTTTCTAAATTAGTCAAGTCCAAAAGCTAAAGTGTGGGCTTTTTAAAGTACAATTAATGAAAGTGTCATGGTAACAATATTGAGAAGTTAAAATAAGTAAATGGTCAGTCCCTCTGTTCTTTGGGGCCTGGCACATTTCCATTTGTTTGTGCTGATTCCTTTGTTGGGTAACCCCAGGTGAAACCTGTATCTCTGAGAGATTCAAAGTGGTCAGTCACAGAATCTTAATCTGTCTTCCCCCCTACACGCACACTAAAACTTCTTCCTTCCTTTTTTTGTTTTGTTTTAGAATCCAAAATGATTGAAAAGCATGGAGGATACAAATTCAATGCTCCAGTTGTGCCAACTTCATTTAATTTTGGAGGCCCTGCTCCAGGAATGAATTGAATTATCACTTTTCCTGCTACTGTGTGATTGTAGTGAAGAGCTTGTGTTCCTCCCAATAGTGGTTCCAGAACTGGTTCATGTTATCTACAACTCACTCTAAACTAATTTATAAATAGATTGGACAAAAGCCCCAGAAGTGGGACCTGATTATTCAACCTGATACTGGAAAGCAAACCAGAGGTTTTTTTGAAGATAGGAAGAATCTGAATTTAAAGCTTCAAATGACACACTTTGGAGATCGGAAATCAAGAGGGGATGTCATGAAGGCAGCTTTTCTTTTTCTGAGGAAAAAAAACTAGACATGGGCTGCAGGACTATTTAAAATGTCTCATTTACAGTACAAGCTAGAAGGCAGACTTAATTCTTACACCTGTGGCAGTATGAGTATTTGCCCAGTTTCTTTCCCTTTTATCCCTACTACTGGGTGTCTATTCTTTTAATGTAAATAAGGTAATCAGATAGCCTTACTTAATGTTCATCATTTCCATTTATCAAGATTGTTCATATGTAGAATATTGGACACTTAATGTAGCACTACATGACTGATAAATCTGTAAATGAATTAGCACTTTCATATTGAAACAAGCCTGCTAGCCTATGTACAAAAATAGCAAAATGTTTGCTGTTTATAAAAATAAAAAATAAGGGATGTATTGGGGAAAATAATTTCATGTTATTAATTTAAAATGAACTAGCAGTTTTGTACCTGGTGACTTTGTGGTGCAGTCACCTATGGTTGTGACTTGAATTCGGATATGTAAAAAGGGGTTAGTGATATTTCATTGCTGCTAAAGAAAAAATAGCAACACCCTCCATGTCTTTTTTCTTTTTTTTTTAAGATCTCACTGTACAAGCTATAAAATTGAACAAATATGTACTGTAAGCACAAAGAAAAGTTATCCTTTTTAAGGCAGGTAAATGAGACATGAAGTTCTTAAGGTCAATTGAAGTGTATGGGTGAAACACCTACATATGCAATCTATTAAAAACAATGGTATCATTGGCTGATCTGGGCTATGGTATATAATTGCAATTTCTCCCCCAAGTTGTGCAGAATATTCTTTTTCCAGCTCATGGTAGTGCAAGTGCACTACTCCTGCATTTCATTCCCCCTCTTTTTGCACTTGCAGCATTAGTGTGTGCTGTTGTCTGCCTGATCCAGACAGTGTATTTGAAGTTTTGCCAGTCTTTCAGTTTTGAAGCCACAATTTTCTTCCTTCAAAGTTGCTATAGAAACTAGTATTTTAGCTAGAGAGGCAAAATACAGTTCCCTCTGGGACCACTATCAAAACCACTGTATGAAGAAGCCAGCAGGGAGAGGCTGTGAATGGGTTGGCTTAAATGCCCCCTTTTTCTTTTCTAAAAAGCAAATCCATTGGCATTTGATCTTGCCTTGAGATCATTGGTGTCAGGTCTTTTAAATCAAATGTTTGGGTTGTTTTTTTTTTTTTTTCCTTTAGGCTGTTTTTATATAAAAATGTCACCTGCTGTTACAATTGATATTAAACAAGCTACCTTAATTTAATGTAAGCCTCCAAAATTTAAATACAGGTTAAAAATAAACTGAGTTTTTATCTGTAAAAATGAAATGCACATATATATATATATTATGATACTCAAAATGCAGTCTTCAGAAAATTGGTCTGTGTGGTGTGGTTTTTTGCATCAGTAGAGTAGCAGGATTTGATGGTGCTTTGGGGTTTCCTTGCTGAGCTGCCCAGCCCCATGCTTTGCCTGGTGCTGGCACTTCCCAGGCAGCGGGAGGGGTTTTCCAGTCTCTCCACTGGAGAGCGGCTGCCTGGCTCTGGCAAACGATTCCCTGCACACAGGGGGTGGGGGCCAAGGTGGGACACAGAGCCCTACCCGGGTATCAAAGGGACACTTGAAAAGCAAAGCACCCGAGGTGAAAAAAGCCTAATTATGATGGGTGGGAATACCCATCCTCGTGGGGTTGTGACACCCAGGGTCGTTGCTGTGCATCTTTAGGAGATGCGCAGAGCAGAACTTAACAAACCTGGGGGTTTGTGACCATAACTCATGGGCACAGCCAGGTGTGCTCCAGCCCCCAGGGAATCTAGACAGGGTTTTATTTTTGTAGAAAAAGCTAACAGATGTGCTTCCAGTATGCCTTCTCCTTGCATTGCTTGGGAACACCCATTTTAACAAATAATTTCTGAACATCTGCTGGTTGAGTATCTGCTTACCTTCATATGCATCCTAAAAATGCATGAGAAGCTCTGAGGACAAATGAGCCATTTTGGGCCTCCTGGCAGAAGAGGTGGCAGCAGCAGTGAGAAGGCTTCATGTATAAAGCAGATGACAAAAAATAAGGGGAAATCACCAATTTTAGTGCTCTTATCAGTTCTGGAACAATTATATTTTTCAAGTCACAAGGGGAGAATTCTATCTTGGTGTGAGGAGTACAGTCTTACTTCAAGGGTGCTTTTATGTGTCACTAGACTGGTTAGCAAGGAGCATCTTTTTTAAGAGTGGATCTAGAACTTTGCTTTCCTTTGCTCCAAGAAATGTATTTATATAAATTGCAAAACAATTTTGCATTGTTGTTGGTGGTGATAACGCATTTTGTGATGCAACATATCAATTTCAGTGATACACTTATGTCAAATTAAAAACTGATCTTCCTTCTAGAACTTGCACTTATCCATTCAATTTTCAAGGATAATGCAACTCTAAAGGAAGAGCTGAGAAATTTTAAGCCTCTGTTTTTTTCTATTATGGAAGATCTCCTTAGATTAATAAACATCTAAAGCAAATCCTTATCTTCAACTTATTTCAGTGTGGTGTTTTGAATGTAGATCTGTCCTTACAGTAGAGTCCTGCTGGAGTTGCACAGCTCTCAGGTTTGTATTTCCCTCTCCAAAATATTCCTCCAAACAAATTTTATGCACAACCAGAGTTCTCTTCAGCTGTGTTAAATATAAAAAATAGGCTGTTTTTAAAAATGCTGACATACTGGGTTAATTTTTTTTCGCCTTTATGTCTGTCTTCACAGAATTATTACTATGTATCAGCATAGCACCACAAAGCTCTCTTCCAATCTCCTATAGCCTGGGACTGTTAACTGCAAGACTTACCAAGTCTCCAGTGGAATAATTGCTACCTGCCAATAAACATGCAGGTGATTTTAATGATGCCTAGTAATGGCTACCTGGTAGCTTTTAAGGGTTAATTATTTTCACTGTGGAACCTTCTACATACCCAGAGTGAGCCAGGTGGAAAAGCTTTGTCTGCTGCTGACTTATCAGTTACTTTTCAATCAATATGTAATTTTATCTTAGATGGTGTGTCACTGGTTTGTGTGTCTCTACTTTCCATAGCAAACTGTTCATGGTGGAAACATAAAGCACCTCAGAATGAGAAACAGATTGTAGTATTTTGCAGACATGATAATCTACTAAGACAAGGGGAGTTGGCAAATCGGAAACAGGATTTTATCTCTTCAGTACTTCACTGCTGCTGCACCTCGAAACAAACTGATGCCTGCAGCTTGTATTTGGCTTAAAATTTACAATTAGGAAACATAAAATTAGGAAAGAAACGCTGTTGGTCATTAGGCCTGTTTGGGAATAAGTATTTTTTTTTGCTTTTTGTACAACTGCAATAATTTTGGACTGCAAGAATTTCAAACTATTATTCCGGAGAAAAACGTACATTTTTTTTTTACATCTCTCATGTTAGGAATGTGCAGTAAGTCCACCAGAGTTGGGCTTACGGTCCCATCAATGGGAACAATTCGCGTCATCTGCACAACTCGGTTTTCTGAGAAATCACCTGCGGAGTTTGCCGTAACACGCTTTGCCTGCCTTACACTGGGAGCTGTGGCACTAATACACGTTTCCATACCTAAAAGTCTCGTAAGGATAAATAACACTTCCAAGCACAGCTTTAACACAGCGTCCTTCTCCCCCAGCGCCGGGCTGGAATGGCAGCCGGAGATAATGCGGCAAGAAGCCGGCAAGAGAAGGGCAGAGCGCTCGCTGTCCCGGCCCGGCCGTGAGGCGCCGCGCACGGCCCAAGGGAGCGCGGATGGCCCTGGCCGAGGCGGATCCGCTGCCCCGGGGGCCGTGCCGGTCCCTCACCGCTCGTTCCCGTCCCCGCCGCCTCAGGCGCTGCCAGCGCGCGCGGGGGGAGGGCAGGAAATGGCGCCGCTCCCCGCTGGCGCGCGGGCGCCTGGCTGACCGCTGCACAAAATGGCGGCGGCACAGCCACAACGCCATTGAAGTCGCGGGGCGGGGCCGCGGGCGCGTGGCCAATGGACACCGGCGCGCGGCCCGCGGGCGGCCAATGGCGGGCGGCGGCGGCGGCGGCGCGCGCGGCGCAGCCAATGGGAGCGGCGGAGCCGGCGCTGCGGGGCCCCGCCCGCAGGGCGCGGGGCGGTGCCGAGCGGGCGGGCGGTGCCGAGCGGCCGTTTCCTGTCCTGGTGCATGGTGGTCGGACGGAGGAATTGTTGGAAAATTTCTCGGCGAGGTTCGTATATAAATGTGCTTTTACCCAGTGTGCCTTATGCTCCCTCCGCCATCTCCGGACGGGGCCGCCGCGCCGCGCCCGCCGCGCCCGCCGGCGGTGCTCGGGGAGGCGGGCAGGGGCAGCGGAGCGCGGGCGGCACCGACCCGAGCGGCAGAGCCGCGGCGATAAAGCCGCTCCGCTCCGCGGGTCCCGCCCGGCCCCTCCCCGCCCGCTGGGCCCACGGGGGTCCCCCGGGCCGCCCCCTCGGGCCCGCTCGGCGCTGCGTCAAGGGAGGGGGGCGCGGGCCGGGGCGCTCCAGGCCCCCCGCCCACCGTGCAATAATCAGGGGGGCCCACGAATTTTTGCATTTTCCCTGTTGTTTGGGTTTTTTAAATTTTTTTTTTCCGTATTTTTAAACACACGCTTTTTGTTACTGTTACTTTTTCCAAGGTGGTGTTTGCATGCTGCCGGCCGCATCTCGCAGCCGCGGCCGGGCTGGCCGGGCCCGCGCGGGCTCCGCGGTCGAATGCGCTGAGCCTGCCCGGGGCGCGGGGCTGCGGCGCGGCCCGGCCGCGCTTTCACGGGAGAAGGTGCTGGCACCGGCCGGCCTCCTGGAATCCTGCTGCTTCACTGCATCTCGCTCACCTCGCCAAAATGCTGAAGCGTTTTAACTTTTTTTTTTTTTCCCTCAATTTTTTTTTTTTTACTATTGCTCCTGTCGCTGCCGTCATCTTTTTTTTTTTTTTTTTCTCTACAAATTCTAATAGAACGGGATAACGAGAAGCTGCTCCTCTAGAATAGTGGCCTGCAATAACGCAAAGATTTTTATTTTGTTTTCTGATAAGGCCTTAATTGTGGTGCTTTTTCATACAGAAAAAAATGACGTGACTCCCGTGCAAGTTTAATTTTTTTGTTAAAACAAGGCTGCGGTTGAGCAGCTCTGTTTAAGTTTTAAATTTTTTAATTTTCATTTTCAACTATCAGAGAATTGCTTTTGCCATCATATGCAGAGTGATACCAATATTTGTAAGGAATGTTATTTCTAGTCCAGTGATACAGGAACGGCAATCTTCCAGTCTTTCAGACCAAACATTTCTTCTTGTTTTATCGAGTCTGCATCAAGTGTTGTCCATCAGCTCTCTTTGCAGGCTGTATACTAGATATTTCTGTTGTAGCTTCTAGGGATCTGAAAAATGAAGTAAGATTGTGCTTAACTAGCATTTTTTAACATTCACATGGTAGACTGTTAGCTTTGTGCGTTTTCCATACAGCTTTAGAATGGCAGAGTACCTTGTAGCCGTGTTTTCATGGCTTGTTTCTTTGTATTTCGCATTAATGCCGTGAGCTTTCAAGCCGTGTTTGTGTCAAAAGCGATTTGTTTCACTGCAGAAAAGGAACCTCAGGAATATGTGGTCAAATAATAGATTGCTTTGGTAATGGATTGCAGCTTAAACGAGATGTAAAAATAAACATTTTGAAAGAGTTTTGAGAAGTGTATTTCAAATTGATTTAATAATTTACTTAAAACTGTTCTCGTTGTAATTAATATTTAATTTCTACTATTCTGTCTGAAAAAGAGTAATTTTGCTTTATCTTGAAGGCTGAAACGAAGCAAATACTTAAAACAGTGTACAAGGAACTTTAGGTAGAAAGTCACACTGTCGTCTTCTTGTATAGCTTTTAATGCTTTTCTCCGGAGACACAGTTATAGTCAAGTGGTGAATAGACCCTGCTAATGGGTGCCAAATTTAGGCTGTAAATTAGTTTTTTCTTTAGAATATCTCCAGCTGTGTGCTGCTTCAGCTCAGTGGACGTTTTGCTGACCTGTACCGTCCAGGAGAAGGGAATTACCAGGAGTTGGAGCAGTGGCCAGGTCCAAGTGCTGGCTGCTTGCGTATGTGACTGCTCCCCTGAAGCTCTGTGGGATGGGCACAGGGATAATAAAGAGTTCCTCGGCTTTAGTTTGGTGAGGATGGCTTCATTTACCCTACGGGGATGTTGGTCTTGCTTTTGCATGTGAGTCTTCACCTGAAGAGTTTTGGGTTAACCCATGCTCAGCATAGGTGGAGTCTTTGAGAAGCACTATTGAGTCTTGAGGAGTCGTTAGCAGGCACCTGTGAAGCAAATTGTTTTCCAAAGGGCTTGGATTAATTTGGATGGGTTTCTACACACAGAGATAATCAGGGTAATTCTTCCAGTTTCTGGCCTTCCAATGGCCAGAATGCAAATATTCTTAAGGAGGGTGGGAACCATCTTGGTGCTCTTGTAGTTACTCACTTACCTGTCTGCATTTTGGCTGGTACCTGTTTCCTTGGCCATCCCCGTGGATTATGCTTCCCGTGATAACTCCTGCAGCCTCTGAGATGTGTGCACAAGGCACAGCACCCCAGGGCAGCCTCTCTGTGCCGCTCACTGACTTCTTCCCTGTGTTGCTGCTACGCCACTCACCAGCAGTGCTTTTGCTCAGCATCTACTGGGGACAGCTTGGGCTTTCATCTTCTCTGTGCGAGGAAATCAGTGCACCTGGTAAAGACAGCGTGAATTAGGTAGTCTGTTCCTGTGGCTTGTATCACAAAAGATCCCAAAAGATGGGAGGAAGGTTTCTGTTTAGCTTATGGGTCCCTAAGATACACTACAATCCGAACCGATGAATCTTCTTGAACCCAGGAGTTAAGCTCTGAAGTGCAAATTCCTGTAACTTGAGGTGTGCATAGCTCTTGTTCTGAGACTGGAGAGAGGGGTCTGAGCCAGTAATCTCTCCATGGACACCATTTCTAGGGAGAAGGGTGTTATAAATGAAAATTTATCCAACCAAATTAAAAACGAAAAACATAAAATATTTATTTTACAATCAAATTCTATCTAGCCAGCCACAAGGAAAGAACAGAGCAGAGCCCGGGGTCGGCCCTGGGTGTGCAACAACGAGGTCAGCCTCAGCAGAGGTTTTCCTCTATGCCCACGCCTCCATCCTGGCACAAGCGGTTTTTATAGGGAAAATTCCCCCTGAGGCCAAGATTTCGGCAGTCTTTTCTTCCATTCAGAGTCCATAGGTTAATAGGATTTTCTTTCTTGGTGATGAGGAAGAACAATTCAGTGTCCGGAGTTGTTGAATCCCCTGATGACATTTACGGGAAGGCTGCATTCACATGTATCTGCCCGAGGATTTCCATGATATCCATCTCGGGTTGTTCACACGGTGATCAGCCCCCGGGGTTCCCGGATCTCTTCAGACATGGCCCATCTTCTCCTGGCCGGGTTCTAATATACAACAGAGTCTCGCCTGTGAGGGTGGGGAGGCTTCTAATACAAACGAGCATAATCTAACAAGTATCCAATATTACATATTTCATACAAGGAATGGCGCGAATTATGTTTACTACACATAACAAGGGGAAGGAGGCATGGTGACCCATCTCAGCACAGTGGGGTT
Organism: Chloebia gouldiae; assembly: GCA_003676055.1. Lineage (NCBI taxonomy): Eukaryota > Metazoa > Chordata > Aves > Passeriformes > Passeridae > Chloebia > Chloebia gouldiae. Next base: position 251,937 of record QUSF01000061.1, read on the forward strand.
TATGGGGTTTTGCCTGTACCTGAGTGTAACTTGATCTGCCCGTAGTTGTATTTACTTAAGGGAATGAAATTTTGCTTCTCCCCCTCTGTGCACCAGGGATCATTGATCAGTTACTCCAAACCAAATTGGACTAAATTAGTAGATGCTTCCAGTAACTTAGTCTGATAAAATGTTCTGGGCTGCATAGCTGGTTTTTAATTGTATAGTGGGATTGTACTTTGCTCCACCAAGATAACACTTGTTAAATAAATGAAATTTTCACTTCCAGCAGGTTTTGCAGTTTTCAAGGTTGACATCAGAGTTACACTTAAAAACAATGTAATGCCTACCTCGGTCTGTATTTTACTGTCTGCAGAATGTTTCCCTCTGTATGCAAATTGTGTTACCTGCTTAATACTCTTGGACTTAATTTCTGATGACAGATTAGAATTGTAAGATGGGTCCGTGTTTGCAAGTTAGTTGGTTTGCTCATACTTTAAGTGTACTCATACACAGCTAACGTGGTGCTGCACAGGGTTTTGTAGGATGTATTTCGATGTACTGGGTTTCAAGTTCTGTTTGTAATCTGGCTTTGTCAATCCAGCAGGCTGCCCCTTTAGCTCCTGAAATACAAGCCTGTGCTAAAGCACTGCCATGAACTGTCATGGCTAATGCTGATACATGTGTAATGTACTTACCAGATTGCTAATTAACTCAGAGCCACACAAAACACCCACTCAAAATTCCTCTCTTTGTTGGCAGTCTCAGTGGATTTGCAGGATTTGAAAGGGTATGGCCAGGATTCATTTGTTTTGGTAATGTAAATAATACACTTTTGTGATTGCTTGACAGTTAAAAAGCAACAGTAGAAATAGTGGGTCTCAGTTTCTTTCAGATTTTTAGCCCGTAACTGTACAGCTAATCACCAGATGTTCCCAGTTTTATTTAAAACAGTGTTATAACGAGGTTTTATAATTTAAGGGATAAGTAGCCCCATGAAATGTTTCAGAAATTAACTGTATATATATTTTTAGTGTAAATAGGCATCACTGCTCATTTCTAGGAGTGAGGTAGATACAGTTGTGACATGCATCAGCTGGATGCCTTCTGCGTACATATTTTAGCTAGCCATACACTTGATGGTAAAAACAAACAAAAGCCTGTAGTTTTAAAAACACACTGATTCATCAATTAGGTGCATTAAATCTGCTTCCCTTTATACTTCCAGGGTGAAAATCAATTTGCAATTAAATGCTTTATCTCACTAACATGTGCTGTAAAATTATTTTAGGTTTGAGGTTTTTTTCATCTTTGTTAATGATGTTCTATGTTTTTTCAGAGAATCGGCTCACCTGCCATTCAGCTTTTTTTCTGAATGTGCACATTATGATTAGTTATGCAAACATTTTTTTACTATTAAAAGACAAGTAATTTATTACCAGTCAGTCTGCAATAAAGAAATGGGTTTGATGTTCTTTAGAAAGGAAGGTATGCCTGAGCACTGCTAATACAGGTTTGTACAGGGGAGAAGAAATGAATAAGAAATACCACCTGTGTTGAGAGAAACTTGGTCTATTTGGATAGGCTAGTTCTGCAGTTGCATTTGCATTAGGTCTGCAAGGCATTCCATGCACACAGCCCAGCATTCCTAATGATACAGGGGTGTTTCAGGCATGCTTGAATTTGCTGTTCAGGACAGATTATATGGGTGGAATAGTGCACCCAGGGCAGATGTGGTCATGGAACTGGGTGTTTGCTGTGAGATGCTTGTCCCAGAGCTGCAGAAGGAGCTTAGCTTCTGTTAGCACTGCTGACAGCTCATGTGCTGATGGAACTACTCTGGCCTCCTTTCATTAACCAGTAATTTCTTCTCTAATATATAGTCAAGAAATGTGTGAAGTTAGAAGTCATATTTGAGACCAGCCTGTGTTCTCACATGTGTAGGACTTGTTGGTGAGTGACTTTCTGAATCTTCCTGTGTTTAAATGCCATACCTTTGAAAATAATAGTAACCTTCACATTCCCGCAGTGTGAAAATACACACATACGCATAATTCATTAGTTAGAGTAAGGATTTGTAAATATTCTTTATTTGCCCTGGTTAATCCATTTTTTTTTATCTATGAAATGCAAGTATTTTATCAGTCAATATTTTAACAGTCACAATTTTCATGATAAACTGTGTGGAAATGACTTTTGGGGGGAAAAGACTGCTGGAACATGAAGTAATTTTGTCAGGCTAAATGTGGTTCCCACTACTCACACTTAAGTCAGACTGATGTGTAGTTAAGGCAATGATAAATTTGGTCTTGCATTTGTTTTTCATTTCTGAAGAAATACCAAACACTGTGGCAGTGAATTACTCTTGAACTGCATTATTATTATTAGGATGTATCTCTTGTGGAATGGAAAGGTTGAAATACTGTAAAAAGAATAAAAAGGAGCCTTGAGTTTGATTGCTTCAGAGTGTGTATGTTGTGCTTGTGCAGTTGACAGTGCTCTCACTCTTGGGTCATGTTTTTCTGCAGGACAAGATAACACCAGATTCTGTAGGAGAGGTTTTTATTCTGTATTTCAGCCTTGTTTCCATTTTATACTGTGGATGATTAATATGGTGGAAATTGCTGTTTAATTATGTTTTGCCTTTACAAGAGACTGGAGAAAATACAGTAAAAGAAATAGAGATTATGTGAGAAAGCATGTAGCAATTAAGAAGTGCCCAGCATTAAGTAGTTACAATTATTTACCAAAAGTCAGTCTGACTGACAACAGCACAAACCCCATTTTTCAGTGCAGTAAAGTCCTGGAAAAGGTAAGGGCTGTTGATGAAGAAGAAAATCCACATCTCCTGAAGTGTTTGATCAAAGCACCCACAGGATCTAGATATAATTTCTGACCCTGCTACAGATTTCTGCTTAATACTGGAAAAGATTATCATGCAGCTATGTAGGGGAGCAGAAGATTGTAAAAAGAGTCATAGTTCTCCTGTGTCTGTTTCTGAGCTTAAAGATGAGAAATGCCTTTATGTAATTAGTGGGGGAAGAAATGCTAAAAGTCTTCTTGGGTTGTCTGAAAAAACTTCATGTGGAATAAATAGTTTTCCAGTCTGTCAGACTTTTTTTTTTTTTTGCACTGAGACTCAGAAGGCTGTAACAGATATGACTTATCAATTGAAGTGTATTTAACCAGATTGTTAATTGTAGGTACTATTTTTGAATTTTTGCACATTTGTTGCTCGGACTAGTTTTGTGAAATTACTGATATTTGCAATCATATCAGTTGTTAAGGACCCTAAGGTAGGTAGTATTTAATTCAGGAAAAACTTAATTTTGTTACACTGTGGACATACCTGAATTGATTTTGGGATACAGCTTTGTCAACCATGGGAATACAGTTTTCTAAAATTCCTTAATAAAAGTTTCACTATTTTGAGGCTGTGTATTATTTGCCATATTATCCTTCTTGATTGGTTTTTATTTGCTGTTTTTTAAGTTTTATAAAATTACGGAGGTTTTGTACATTATTTAGAAGTGTATTAAAAATAAAAGTGATGTTTCTTTTCAAATAAAATAAATGCATATTTCAAACTTCTCAGTGCTGTCTGCATGAGGGGAGAGAAGAATCACAAGGTTGCTGAATGTCTAGAGTAGCTTTTTTCTTGTCATTCTTCCCATTTGTTTGCACATTCTAAGTTTGTATTTTGTAACAGTAAATTTTCTTCCATGCCTGCTATTACAAACTTTATTCGATTTACCATTAATCATCCTCAAAGCATCATCTTTGTCTCTCTAGGGAGTTTCTGCTACTGTCACTGCAGGAATTTTCCTTTGTCCAGCAGTACAGTTATTCTTTAAATGAGGGATTCCTGCTATTTTCCAGCCCCACTGGGCTCTCTTCATACTGTCCTCTCAGCTGCTGGGATTGCCAAGTGTCCCAAACCCCCTTTTTTCTCCAGAGCAGCCATGCCCTCTGCCAGCTCTTCCCTTGCTTCTCAGTTGCCTGAATCCCACCTGCTGTTTTTTAGTTGCTTGATTCCTTGTTTTTAGTGGAGATTCCTGTTTCCAGTTGCTAGATTGAGTTTACAGAAAAACTTTTCTTCTAACTTTGCATCTTTTCTCCAAAACAAGTGATAGCACCGAGAAAATTCTATTTGTTTGAGTGTTAGTGGAGGAAAAATTACAGGAGGTGCTCTCTAGATAGGCTCTCTTGATGAACTCTTCATGAAAAATCTTTTGTTTTTAACCCATCCTTTCCCCCCCTTCGCATGCCTTTGGTTTCCAAGTGCTGAGAATTTAATGTGTGTCTGGGAATATTTTTTTCTGTTCAGATAATTTGCAGGGGGTGGTGGTTGTTTCTTGGGTTTCTTTTGGGTGGTTGTTTGTTTTTTTTTTTTTTTTTAATAAGAGCTTGCACCTCTGTGTTCTGCTGGATGGCTGTTCAAGGGATCAGTGCTAGAGAGGGGGTGGCTGCCTGTAGTCACACACTCTTTCCAGTTCAGAGATTTTCTGTCGAATTTTTTTGCATCAGGCTGAGTTTTTGTGAGACATGTTCGAACCATTTAAAAGAACGGTAATAGTTTCTCTGCATGGATACCATAGACATGTTTTGGTGACTAATCATTTCAGGAATGCAAGATCCGTTACTGTCCTTGTGAAAGTCTGCCCAGACATCCTCATTGATGTGCCTGTGGAAATTGACAGTTGCAACTTGCGTATGATCTGTGAAGATTTGCGAGAGTTCACAAAGTCAGCTCTCAAGTTTTCACTTCAGTGAGTACTTCGTGACTGAGCCTGGACTTGTCTTTTCTGTGAGACAGCTCTTGAGATGAAACAGAATCCATGTGTCAATCTTGCTGAGTTGCTATGTAGGCTCCACCCCAGGGTTCCTGACTTTTTCCTAAAAATAGTTACTTATAGATGCTTTTAACTAATGAGCTGCAAAATTTGAAATGGATAAGGAAATCTCTCCTAGATTTTTATTGACAGACCTCCTGGCAGACAGATTTAAAGAAAAAAGCTTACTGATGCAAATGCAGAGGAATGAAAGCAATTACATGGATTAGGGAAAGAAGCTGGTGAGATTTAGATGGAAAAAAATGATGGAGACAAATTTGATGGAAATTGAAGAAAGTGACTGAAGTAGAGGCAAGGAAGAGATTTGAGTTTGATGAAAACGCACTGGTTTTTAAAAAGCAAAGCAAAAAATGTTAGAGTAGATTTGCAGGGTGGATGATACATGAACAGCAAGGTGATGCTGTTGTAGATGTATGCATTATTGAAATGATTACCAGAGAGCAGATGAAGTTGGAAGGACTTTCAGCAGTTGTCTGGTTCAGGCTTGATGAAAGCAAGTCTAATTTGCCCAGGGCTGTGTGAAGTTGTTTCGAACCTCTACAAGGATGGAGAGTCCATACCTGTCTTGGCAATTTGTTCCTGTATTTGATCACTTACCAAGTGATGCTGTGACATCATTATCTGATGGATTGACCCTTTTCTGTGTACTACAGGCCGACTCTGCATCCTTCCTTCCTGCATCTTTTCCTTCCTGCATTTCCCAGCCCTGTCTGGCTAGTCAGTGTTCTCCAGTGGAGAGAAAGAGGAGAGCCTGGAAGGGAGCAGCACATCCCCTTTTGGCTGAGGGCTCTCTTCCCTGCGCAACAGAGTGACAGAGCAAAGCTGCTGTGTCCCTACAGAGGGAGTGAAAGCTGGGGGCTGGTGTTTGGGAGGAGCCCAGCGCTCCAACCTCTTGTGGGGGATGCAGTTCCAAGGTGGGTCTGAACGTGAACTGGGGACACAGAGAGGAAGGAAGGGGAAAGACAGTGGTTTGAGGGGGTCATACACAGAGCAGCAGCAAGAGAAGGCTTGGAGACTGGTTGCAGAAGGATTTGGTGTGGGCATGGAAGTATTTTATATTGTTCTGACAAGAAGAATGGGATTATAGCTGGGTAGAGGCATATCCTGAAAATTTAGTATTGTGATAGGACGGAAGAAGAAAATTGGTACAAGGAGAAGGGATAGACCTGGGGATAAGGAACTTAGTGGAAGGACAGAGGATTGAGAAAAGGATATGTTGGAAGTGATTATTGAAAGGAGCTGGAATTGGGAGAAATAGGCTGCATTGCTGCTGGGTTCTTATGTGAGATTGTATGATTCTCCAGATGCTTTGGAACGCAGGAAAGTTGTAGCCATTGCTCTGTGTGCAGCAGTTCCCTTCAGCTGTTTTCGGTGTGTGAGTCGACAGCCATGCTACAGTAGCAAACACTGAAACAATTTAAACAAATACTATTACTCCTGCAGCCCTTTAATGTATCTGGCATGAGATTTCCTTCCAAAGTAGCTACTCACCCCTTAAGCCATTAGTTCTGCTCGTCTGCATCTGTCTGCATGGACTGGCTCCCTCACTGCTGCCCAAAGGTGGGAAAAGAGCCTTGAGTTCTGCAGGAAGGGGGATGGTATTAAAGGTGCTGGGGATCTCAAAAGATACTTTGTCTAAGAGAGGGAATACTCCTCCAGTAGACCCGAGCTGAAAGGCCTTTGAGGTGCACTCTGCTGGAATTGTTTCACTCTCTAGTTTCGGTGAACACCTGTGGTTGTGAAGCCTTCTCTGCTGTGTGCAATGGTGTAGCTGTTTTGCAGCATGCTTCCATGAGGTGTCCTGAAAACTAAGCATGGAAAATGTTGCCAATACAGACCTCTGTTAGCAGTCAGAGGACAGCCAGCCTCTGGGTACCACCAGCATATAGTTCCAGAAATAGTTAACTTGCTACAAGCTGGTAGTACCTCCAGAAAAGCAGCCTTTGCAAACTTGCCTGGATAAAAGTCATTTTGTTGCTAGATGTGTTGGTGGTGGTTTGTTTTGTTTTGTTGGTTTTTTAAAATTTTTTTTTTTAATTGCAACAGTTTTCTAATCTTATTTGCTGCATAGTACATGAATGCTGGGCTGCTTTGCTTCTGTGCCTGCTTAGGCTGACTCTGTGGCTACATCATGATTGATTTTTGGTTTGTGAGCAAACTCCTTCCTAAGTAAAAGTTTTCTGCCTATTTTGAGATAGAGGATGATAAATGAGTGGTGGGAAAAGAAGTTACGTTTCCAAACTCACAGTCATGAACATGGCAGAGGAAGAGGCTGAACTCAGGATCTCCTATATCCTCATACAATTCCTTGTCTCTTAGGTTATAGCATCCAAACAAATTTTCCTATTTAATTTTCTTCAGAGACATCTATATAAATGCAATTTAGTCTGGATGGCTTCTCCTTTTCATGTGTATTACATCTCTTTTAGAGGCCTCATTTTCTGTAAAAGCTTCTTTTCCTGAAAAGCATGTTGGCAAGAATTACCTATCTTCTCTTGGATCCCAAAAAAATCCCCTCACACCCATTTTAAATTTTATTTTGGTTTCTCTCTTAATTGTATCTTTTTTATGCCAGTTGTTCAAGGTTCAAATTCCTTATTGCAAACCAGTATTTTAATTTCCTTAATGTTCCAGAGAGAAATTATGAGGACATTAATCTTGGAAGGCATATTTCTTATAGAATTATGCACTGATCATTAGTAATAATTTAGGGGTTTTTGTATGATCTTCAATCTAACATATGAAAAAGACAGGAGGCCTTAAAACTTTCCCAGAGGTACCCTTGCTTTCCACTTCCTTTGTTAACCTGTATCTGTTGCATTACCTGGAAATAAAAAACTGAGCCTGCAGCTCTAAGAAAAAGTGTTGGATGTATACATCCAAGTGTGTGCAAAGTATTGTGTATACACTTGGATGTATTTGGAAAATACTGCTTGGGTGTAATTTTCAACTACTAAATTAGTGTGGTAACTTTTTAAAGTACTGTAGGCACACTGGAGTACCTGCATGGTCCAATTTTGTTCTCCTTAGTTTTGAGAAAAATACAATTTTCTCAATGGTCTTTGAGACTATTGATGAATTGCTTATTCAAGAACAGATTTGTGGACTGTAGAGATAAAAATAGCTAAATATACTTATAAAGGTACTCATAAATAAATTAAACCCACTAGATTATTCTTCTCAGCCTTGAATTATAAACTAGCAGGCCATAGAACCACACTAGGATTAAAAGCTGTGATGTGATTCCCCCATATTAAAACATGCCTGGGTAAAAATGTGAGTATGCAAAGGGATGGCTCTGTCTGGTTCTGTGAGATACAGCAGTCAATCCCTGATCACTGGCCTTTTGTCTAAATAACAAATTTTATCATGGGATACTTCATTATTTTAAAGGACAGATTGTTTTGTTTTGGTTGGTTTTTTGTTTAAACAGAAACCTTTCTGGAAAATCTAGGGAAGTAGTTGAATTGTTCAGTTAGACTTTTGCAGTGTGTCGTTGTTCTTAAACCTCATACTGCCGCTGGAGAGATCTTTGATTTATACAGATAAAGCCCTACTGTTGCTATGGGTGAATTGTCAGCTTTATTTCAATTCTGGGGACAAACAGATATCATTACCTGTACTGTCATTACCACCACTAGTCTTTGTACATTGGTTAAATCACTTGTATTTAACTAAGATTTAAATGTGGTTGATGCACTTTATATAAATAACTGCCACCTGAAGTCCTTAACATCTAAGTTAATTATTAAATAAAGTTAAATACTTATCTATTTCAGATAACTCTTATTCCTTCAAAGTATTTTCCAGATAAATCAATCATTTTTTTGTATCTATTTTATAGAAAACATAGCATAAAGTATTTGTAGCAGCTGTATAAAAATCACATTAAACAGGGATTATGTAGTACTGGTTCTGTATTTCAATTTTCTGGTTTTTGAATACTTTCTTTCTAGGTAGACAATGTTATTAGCTCAGATAAATCGAGACTCTCAGGGAATGACGGAATTTTCTGGAGGAGGAATGGAGGCCCAGCACGTGACTCTGTGTCTAACAGAAGCTGTAGCTGTGCAAGGTGACCCTTCAGGTTAAAATACTTCTAAATTGTTATGTCTTTTCTCTTTGAAACTCAGATAAAACACTAAAATTCATGTCGTGTATTCTGAATTAAAAGTGCAACAGAAAACAGTTAATTGAGATTGATTTAATTAAGTAATTTAATTTTGGATGAAAATTATTTTTTAATTAAGATAGTAGAAGTGTAAATGTGCCAAAAATACATGAAATATAAAATTTGACTTTATTCTCTGTATAGTCGTACTGTTTTATACTTTGTAAATTCAGTTGATATCTAAGTATGTATTAAGCAAGTTGAGTTTTAAAATAGATTAATGACTTGAAATTGGCTTCAACTTGGTGTTTCCTGACAGCTTTGTTACGATTTTACATGATTACAAACTCTCTCCTAAGTCTGCCTTTTAATCTAAATCTACAAATTACTTGTATTAATGACAAGTAGTTTGTACAAAACAAAATTTTCAATACAAGTATGTGTGTTGTTATTTCACTGTTGGCTCTGATGATTTAATTCACAGTTCTCCTAAAACCTCAGCTTTGTAGTTATTAATTCAGTGACACTGTATTTTTTTTTTTAGTTAAGGAAAATAACATTTAGCTGTCATGTTTACAGAGCAAAATCTAGAATATATGACTCTAGTACGTGTCCCAGGCTTAGAAAGCAAGTAAGAGCTACTTCTCTTCTTATTTGTCAAAGCAATGTGCTTTGAGGGGATGTAATAATTTATGGAGGTCTTTCAGCTGAAATTGCTAGGGTTCCGTGCTGGTTATAGTGAAGGTGAACTTTTTTCCTTGACAGATGGTGACAACTTGGAAAACATGGAAGGTGTAAGTTTGCAAGCAGTTACCCTGGCTGATGGCTCCACTGCTTACATACAGCACAATTCTAAAGGTAGGCAGAGGATTGCAAACTGGTGGCTACTGAAGTGGTATTCCCTTTCTAACCCTCTCTTTGCATTGTAAAGTCGGGCAAAATCTGTACAATGTTTCTCAAGTTCCAATTCCAGTGGGAAATTATGGTAATACTATAAAAGAAATGTTTTGGTTTTGCTACTAATAAGATGCAAAAATGAAATTCAGAATGTAAGTCAAACAAAAGTGAAGAGATCTTTATAGTTCAAACCCAGATATCAACATTCTGCCTAACAGATAGGACAGCAGACCTTTTCTGTTTTTTTAATCCCAAAATTTTAAAAGCTCTGTACAGTCACACTGTGCTTTCTATTTACCAAACATTATTTCTTGTTGATATTTTATTTATATGTTAATCTAGAAAGTATCAACTGTGTATTAAAACTGTGATGTGTTAAATAATTAGAATTCTTAAAAATATTCTGTATATTTCAGATGGTAAATTGATGGATGGCCAAGTGATACAATTAGAAGATGGTTCTGCTGCTTATGTTCAACACGTACCTATGCCTAAAAGCAGTGAGTGCAATAATGCAAATAATATAAAATAAGGTATTACTGATAAATATTGCTATTAAGTAATTAACAATCGTTATGATAATAGCTTGATTTCTTATTTTAATGGAAATAATCATGAAGAGATCTTGGGTATTTTGTAATGCTGGGTATTTAGTGTTTAATCTTTCCATCTAAGGACTCTTTGAACTCTTGCTGAAGTGCTGTAATTGTTCCTCCTGAGCAGGGGAGAGTCTGCGTCTGGAAGATGGACAGGCGGTTCAGCTGGAAGATGGAACTACAGCATTTATTCATCACACCTCGAAAGGTAACTCTTCTGGCAAGTGGGATTTGTTACCTCAGTGTCCAACAGAACTTCAGCAGTATTTAACAGGATACTCTCTAAAAACCATCATCTTAATGGTATTCCCAGAGTTAATTACTTGTTGCTTTAATTTTGACATCTGAAAATTGTTGAAATGAGACTGTTTCAGTTCTTGACTTGGGCTTCTTCTAAGAGTTACAAATGCAGTCAAACCCAATGTATTTCACTATTTATTTAGCCCAGGATCACATTAAAGTGAGTTTATACCTTTAGGTAGTAGGGCAAAAAATGTGACAGTCAAGAATGCAAATGTAGTTATTCCAGATGATAACTTGTGTTTCCATAGAAGATGATTACACTAGTCTTGGAAGCAATACCACTTCTCTGGAAAAGGTGATCAAGTATATATTTTAAGTCTGTTTAAACCAGTGTGACAATTACATTTTACAACCAACAATAGTAAGAGGAAAGAATGTAATATAGATTTTTTTAAATTAGTTTTATATTTTGTGTTTCTTTTGCATATTTGCATGGGTCTCAAAATCTGAGATCTAGGAATTCTAAAATCTGAAGTAATTATATCAGTAGATCTCTCATATTATTTTCCTTTTATTGTAAGTGGATTTGAAATGGAAAGCATATTTGTGTTCCCGATTGCCTTTGTAAATAAAGCTAGATCAATATAAATTTTTTGTACTTTTGTAAGTGTAGAAATAAAACTATAGGAGGTGTTGTTGTGAAAACAAATTTCTGTGTTATTCATAGTATTATTTTAAGAGTTTATATTTCTCATATACTAGTGGTTGTATTTCCCATATGTTTCGTATGTGTCTATGACTTCAGGAGACATGTCTTGGAAGCAGTAATTTCTCATGTGACACACTGCTTCTCCTTTCAGAATCCTAACACTCTGCAATATCATTCTTCAGACAGTTATGACCAGAGTGCTCTGCAAGCTGTGCAGCTGGAGGATGGAACCACTGCCTACATCCACCACACGGTGCAGATGCCACAGTCAGACACCATTTTGGCCATCCAGGCTGACGGCACAGTGGCAGGACTGCACACGGGAGATGCTGCCATCGACCCTGACACCATCAGTGCTTTGGAGCAATATGCAGCCAAGGTACTCTGCAAGGCATTTTCTCTATCCATCATCTTTTAATGTACAGCATTAATATTATATCTTAAACAACAAGGCAATTGTTGTTTAAGAAATGAAATTGTAACGGGGAGAGTCTCAGACTCCTAGAAGAGAGAACACCAAATTGTCATGACAGTGCTTCACTGTCATGAGCAGCCCTGGTACATAGTGTTGCATGAAAAGGAGAAAAGATTCAACACTGAACTGGAGTATGATTTAGAAAGCCATTTAGACAGCCAAATGATAATCTTCTCTATCCTATAGCATTGCAAAGGAGTCTCTTGAAAGGACACTTTGGAAAGAAGAACGAAGTTGAATTATTCTTGTTCAGGCACTATTGTTTGATGAATTTTTTTTTTCCTGAATGGGAAGAGTATGGCCTGGTGTAATGAACAAGGGCATGGTGTGAAGTGCAGAAAAGACAGTCAGACAGTTCAGAAAAAAACTTATTTGATCCATATTTTCAATAGTAAAAATGCAGTAGGATCCACAAAATTAATACTGTTTACTTTACTGGATTTCTGTAAAGCATGATGTAAGTATGGTAATGGGTGATGCAACTTCCATGACTCTGTAGTTAAGCAGTGTCCCAGTTGCTGGATACTTGCCATGAGTGCTTGTATTGCTCTGGGAAAAGAGCAGAATATATTTTCAAGGCTGTCCTCTTAATGTCACCAAGAGTTGTCAAAATTTGGGAGGCTAGTTAGGATATTTAAATAGCTTATTCACTATTCTTTTCATTATGCTTCTGTCTGTTAGAATTGAGAGATCCTAAGGCAGTCAATCAGATTGTGTTGTGATGCTGTGCTTTAACATTTCATGAAATAAAAGGTGTTAGTTGAGCTGTAATCACATGCTTTTCTACATTCCACAGGTACTATTTCATTTTGATTAAATCGATCACAACTTTGCCCTTCTTAACCAGCAGCTATATAAATCATAATTTCTGATAAGTTCCAGTTTTGAGAAGGTGAAGAAGAAACAGAAGAAATACAAATAAATTTACATTTTTATCCTATTTAACTCAGTATGGGTTTTTTAATTCTGTAATATGAATTTGTTTTCTGTAGTGCATTTGTGTGTTTGTTTAGGTACAATTGTTTTCTTTAAGCTTTCATGTCAGACCCTTATTCTGAATGGTACTGCTGGAACCTTTAGGGGACAGTCAGTAGAAGTGAGTTTCCAAGCACTACCCCTGGTTTATGTACAAAACCAAATATCAGCTCTATGGTCAGAACCATGGATCTCTCTTAAAAGAAGGCATGTGGTTTTGTGATTCCTCTCCATGTCCATGCACACTTAGTGAGGCAAGATACACATTTCATAGCTGGTGTTTCCGACAGGTTGAGAAGGGTACAGGAAGAAATTCAATACACATGGTAAGTATATAATAGGATTTTATAAAATTTTAAGTAACCCAAAGAAGAGTAGTGCCTTGTCATTGGCTGCACCAGTTTCAGAACTGGGAAACACCAGGTGAAACTCATATTTGATGTGTTCAAGAAGAATTAAGATGCTTTCTCAAACAGCTTAAAGTTAAGCACTGCTTGTAGGATATTGTGGACACTAATGTGACCTTGGAATCAAGGAGTAATTATATGAATTCATAGAAGAAAAATGTGTCCATGGCTATTAGGTAGAAACACGTGACTTCTTCTTCAGGAAGTTCATAAACCACAAATTGTTTGGAGGTTGGCAGAATATTATGGGGTATGCACTACTACATGCTTGGCCTGTTTGTTTGGTATTCTCCAGCATCTGCTACTGGCTGCTGTTGGAAATGAAATGGTGCAGTAGTATGGCCTTTAGTTTGACTCAAAGTAGGTGTTCTTGTGTTTTTATTTGAAGGCAGACTAAATCTTTCTTCAGCATAAAGGAGAGTATTTTAGGAGGAGCTCAAAGATCTGCCCTGGAATCCTTCCAGAATTCTTACAATACTGCAAAAGAGAAGTTTAAATTTGGGTGTCTTTTTTAGTTTGGTTCTTTTGAGGCTTTCTTTGTGAAACTTAAAGAGCAAAGATAAAAAAGGTGAGTTTGGAGAGTGGTGGTTCTTCTTTGTTTCCCTGTCCTGTGCAACAGGCAGAAACAAAGATCAGTGGGGTGCCCAAGATCAGTGTAGAATATAACAGAGTTCATACAAAAAGGTCCAAGCAGACTACCCAGAAACTCAGTTGAAGTGGTGGAACATGTACATTTTTCGTTGTCCCTCACTTCTCCTTGAGGCAGGTAAAGTACCACTTTCCACAGCATGCAAAGCACATGCAGACTTAACTTGAGTCCTCTAATTTTGGGCTGAGTCAATGCCACCATCCTCCCAAAGCAAGCAAGGAGAAAAGGTCATTGTTCTCAGTGAAGTGAGAATAGGTGATGAAATGATGAAGAGGTTACACCACATACTTTCCTTCCATAAGCTGCTTTCCTGTGCCATCACAGCTGCTGGCAAAGCACAGTAACTGGGATTTGTGCATGCCTCAACACATGCACACACCTTTTGTTGGGATCATTTGTTTCCAATAGTTCTAATTGGAAGTAAATTTTAATTTGTTCTAATTGGAAACAAGTTCTAATTTGATGTCAGCAGTTCTCTGTATCAACAACAGGAAGTTCAGGCTGAAGTAATTAAAGTCTCCTTTCTGTGCAGGTTCTCCTACCTTCCTTTAAAAATTCTGAGGGAGAAGGTTCCAAAATAGCTATTGTTTCCCTCTGAAACAAACACCCCAAAATTACCTGCTTTCTGACACTCTTTTCAACCTTATTTGTAATGCAAATTTGCCTCTGCTTGGGCACATTCCTTATTACTGTTTTAGCTCAAAGTTCCCAAAAGTAAATTGTCTAATTTATAGAGAGAGAGTGTGAAAAGCTCTTGTGGGATGTGTTCATGCCAGTCTCCAAGCAAACTGCTGGGGGCTGGTGCTTTGGGCAAGGTGCTTCACACAACCACCAGTGATCCCAGGGGCCTGCTGTGGCTCTTGGAGCAAGGGTTCCTGCCAAACTGTTTTAGAGAAGAATAAAATCACTTAGACTAGGCTTAGGTGCATCAGGCTCAGCCTTGAATATAACGGATACAGAGAGTATTGTGAATGTCTGTGGTTAATACAGAGACAATTCAGGAATAGGAAACTATGCAAAGTACACTTTTATTTTTTTATGTAGTGACCAGTAACATGCTGTTCTTTGAGCTGATGCCTGTGAGAGAATTTGGGGTGTTTTCTTTTTTTTTTAACTGGGTAACTACATTTTTATTTAAATAAAAATTTCATATTAGCATCTAACAGTATTTCAAATATTTTTATGAGATCTTTGGAAACAACAATACCTTTCTCCAGGAGACCTTCTTTAAAAACAAACTTATGTAGCAATACCCAAAGTCCTTGCTTAGTTGTAATTTGACTTGTTCAAATTGAGATGTAACACATTGTCTTAGGTATTTTGATTGAAAAAGCAGTTGTGCTGTTTGAAACAAGTACATTCTGCTTAACAAGGAGTGAGAGAGGTTTCTTTATTAGAAAATAAGTAAATGTTTGGATTTTTTGTTAGAACTCAGTATTGTTAAGTTTCTTCATTTATTGTAGTACTTATTTCAGTCTATTAATTTAAAATCCTTAGTTCTTGCAGTCTTTCCTAGCTTGTTATAAAACAACTTTGCTGTATGCTCTTGGCCTGTTCTGTAATGCAGGTGTTGCAAGTGGTGATTTTTATGCAAGTTCCTGTACTATGGGATAATCATGTTCCAAGAGGGAGCTAGAGAGCTATGAAATAGTAAACCCCCAGGAGCTGTATGTAACCCTGTTTCTCAGATGAATAAAAGTAACTGATGTAAAAGTTTTTACCATTTCAACTTTGTTTTTCAGGTGTCTATTGATGGAAATGACAGTGTTAGTAGCACAGGAATTATAGGTGAAAATGAACAAGATAAAAAAATGCAGGTATGTGCTTAATCCAAATGAATAAAATGTATTTATTTCTTTTGTCTTTTTTTGCCCAGCAAGGTGCATGATAGGAAGTTCTGTAGCCATAACTGTGGTTTGCTTCTACCCTTCAGAAACTGTAGATTTCAAACTATACAGATAGATTATAGTATCTCACTCTGTACAAGATCATGTCCTAAGAGTTGTAAAAGATCTTCTAATACTTACTATTGTCTAGGGGGTTTTCCTGGTTTTCCAATTAAAAATTATGTTGGCTTTCTAAGATTTTTCAAGCTGATCTGAGTATTTCTTCAATAAGAGTGTAAATATTTCAGAAGTTGTTTGCAGAGAAGGAGCTGACTTTTGATAGTATTTAAAGCAGAAAAATGCTGTCTCAGTTAATAAAATTCTTCTAGGAGAGACCACTCCAGGCATAGGTCTGGAACTGTTCTCTCTTTAATGACTTATTTTGATTCCACCTGCCCTGTTAAGGGTCCCTCACCTTTACAGCAGGTTTTATAAGGAATCAGTAGTTAGCAGTATTGTTCCTAGAGAATGCTTAAAGAACAGAAAAATACTTCAATTTCTTCTTCTGGATCCTATTTGTTACTACACAGAAATGTAAAAACTTTTAAATGTTAGAAGATTAATGTAAAAGTTCAAAGGGTAATGGAAAACACAGGTGTAACTTACTAAGTCTCAAGCTTTTTTCCCTAGGATCCATAAAATTATGTAAGGAGAATGGTATTTGGCATTATAATGTATTTTATTAAAGAAAAAGACAAAGAAAAATGTATTCTGGGCTTAACCCTAAAATAATACAAAAACTTCTGTATGCTCACATGTTCAGATGACAAAATAAAAAATGGAAAAGTCATTGCATTGAGAATGGGGCCTCTCTGGGCAAATCTTTTCTCCTTTTTGCTTAATTTAAGAAATAATGAAGTAGACAAGGAGGAAAGTTATCTTCTTCCAAGATCAAAATACATCATCTGTGAAAGGAATAATTATAGACTCACCTCTCACAGTTAGCTCAAATTTTCTATTTTTAATCTTTTACAAGTTAGATCCCACAATATATAAAGCTGCAGACATTTTACCTTTGCCTGTGTGGAATGACTGTGGAAGGACAGAATTAACTAATACTTGCATTATTTACTGTACTGGACCATGTTCCAGAAAATGAAATTAAGAAATTCAGAGGGTTTGCACTTGTAGGTTGGAATAGGGATACAACTCCAATGAAAGGCAAAATTCAAGGAAGAGTAAGAACCTATTAGGCAAAATTACCTGTAATCAGTATCCACCTAAATATTGATTTTGGCCTCAGCCCCAAAGCAAACTGAATGTGGACGTGGTTTTATCTTATACATATATGGTAACATATGTACAGTATGGAAATGTGCCAATCTTATGGAGCACTGCATGTTCCAGACAAAACAAGATCTGATATTTCAAAAAGGTAGTGAGGCTTAGTCTCAAATTCTGACCCTTATAAGGTGATTACAGTTTGCCTTCAGTTGAAGGGGCCCACAGCTATCAGTTCTGTATGAAAATAGAAATAATTCTTAAATCTTGATTTAAGTAGATATCTACTTGTAACTCATTCTGTATTCATATGTATTAATATATAATATATAAAATAGTCTTATATTTAGATGTAGAATTAAATAGGTGTATATTTATAAACTTTTTAAGTCCACAGGGAACAGAACAGATGTCACACTGCTAAGCAGTCACTCAGACTTGCATGTGGTTAGTTAAGTGTTTCAGCAAAGAAAAAAAGCATAAAACCTCTTTGTGATTTCTACATGGGAAAACAAAAGAGTCTGTGTGGCCAAATGGATATCTCACTATTTCCTTTCAAACCTGTCTACCCATCTGTTCATAATACACACTCTGGTTATATGATTCTGCTTTTATGTGTACAGTAGAAAAATCTGATCCCAGATCTTTGTTTTTCTCCTGTGTTACCTCTCTGAGATCAGGATGCATTTGTGATCTCTTAAAAAATAGGAAGGTTTAAATTGTATTTATTTATTCATTATTTTGAAAAGTATTTGAAATACACAGTTCCTCTCAGTAAGTTCCACATTGTTAGAAAGGTGCTTCCTCCCCAGTTTTTATATCTATCTTTGGTATATCTATCCTATTGGTAGGATTATGGCTGGTTATTTCCTTGCAGATATCAGCACATTACAGAATTGTTTTAATTTTCTTTTCAACTTTGGTCTACTTGAGCTTTATGGCAAAACTTAGCAAGTATACACATTTTTATATTAATATTTTTATATGCTGGAACAACAAAGAAATAGTAATAGGTTACTGATACAAATAGATAGAATAGTAGTAGGTTTACTGATAGAAATAAAATTAGTGCTTCAGTGCAGGTGCTCAACCAAATGTATTCTTCATGGTCCTTAATGTACTGAAGTGGTTTCTGTGATTCATGCTGTCCTAGGTTAAACAATAGTATCAGTAATGGTTTCTTGACCCAGGAGGTCGTTTTTCTCTGTGGTTCCAGAGATTTTCTGAAGTGATGGAGTTGAACATTTCAGCTGATTAAAAACTTTGTTTGGAGCTTTGCTTCTTTTGTCTTACAAACAGTCTGAAGGTAATGGTAATTCCATCCTCTCAAAGAATCTGTAGGAAGGGTGTTAGCAGTCAAATTTGTGATTTCTCTGAAAGAGGAAACAAAGGTCTGTGTGCTGTTAGAGGGCTGCAGTCTCCCTGGTGTAGGGAGCTGTGGTGGGAGGGCTCAGATAGCTGAAGTGCTGTGGTGATGGATCCAGGCTCTTTAAAAGGGCCAGGTGGGGAAGGAGGGCAGTGGGAACAGCAGGACTGCACAGGGCTTTGGAATGGGAGATGGCTCAGGCCAGTGTGGGTCTGAGGTGGTGACTGTACACAAGGTCATGATCAGGAAGAAGACAAAGCCTTCTTCAGACAACAGGAGCAAGCCTCGTGCTCACAGGCCCACACCCTCATGGGGAATTTTAGCATCCACAGTATCTGCAGAAGGGCATCACAACAGGGCACATGAGGAGCATTCTGGAGTTCAGGGATGGCAACAGGCAATCTGAGCAGGTTACTGAGCAAAGTGAGCCACTTTGCAGAGTCTCAGTTGCCAAAAGAATTAGTTGGGAATGTGAACTTTGGGAGCAGACTTCAGGAGTCTCCATCCTTAGAGATACTCAGAACCATTTGCATGTGGCTGTGAGCAACCTGCTGCAGCTGACACTATTTTATGCTGAGAGTATTGTCTCCTCATCCATCCTGTGAAGTGTTCTTTTGACAGTTTGGAATAGAATGGGATCTGTAACAAAAGGGAGGTGATTTGAAAGGACACACTGTATAAAACAGTCTTAATTGCTTTGCACAGAGCTGTGTGGAAGTGCTGATGTTTGGGCTGCTGCCTCTGTGTTTTGTCTGTATGAATGTCAGGGTTTTTTTTATGTTTCTTGCATATCAGTGTATGAAGGAGCCTGTACAAGGGGTAATTAATGTTTGACCTTTCCATGAACTTATATTTCAAGGTGGTCTGATTTATAACTAATTTCTCTTAGGAACAGATCTAGCACCTCAGATATAATTTAACACTTGTCTGTCTAATAATTTGGTCATTTTACCACTGTGATTATAAATCATTTGTCTTTGTTATTTGACTAATTACTGCAAGTTTTAAAATTTGCTAGGTACAAGTAAATATATTTTACGGTTTCCATCATGATTTTCAGTTATTTATTTTTAGTTTATTTATTGAGAACTCAGAAATACATGGCATAGCAAAGCAAAGAGAAACAAAAAACTGTCAGAATCAGCTCTGGCTTGACAGCAAAATGAAGTGTGTAACTTCTCTGATCCATTTTGGTTTTTTTTTAGTATGTGGTTGGAGTTTTTAAAATTCTTTTTCTCTTCCACTTAAGATTGTCTTGCAAGGACATGGAACAAGAGTGACTGCAAAATCTCAACAGACTGGAGAGAAAGCCTTTCGCTGTGATTATGATGGCTGTGGAAAACTGTACACAACAGCTCATCATCTTAAGGTGATGAGATGTACAATGTGCTTTGCTACTTTGTAGAGATGATCTTTTTGGAAAGATTATGTGGTTAAAAGTAATAGAAATTGAGAGGGAGCCAGTTGCAACGGATCTGTTTTGGATTGATTTTACAGTAATTGGTGCCGCTCACCTGAGTTTACTTAATGTTCTGGGATCATGTTCAGCTGCTATATTGCCAGCATGGTGAGGTTGTTCCCACCAGCAGTGTCACAGAAATTCTGGAATCCAGCATTTGCTTTATCAACTTTACATGTATGCATGTATACATTTATGCAAAAATTCCAGATTTTGAAATATATCACCATCATAGTACAAAGTGAGACTC
The DNA here is from genome assembly GCA_003676055.1 of Chloebia gouldiae. Classification (NCBI taxonomy): domain Eukaryota; kingdom Metazoa; phylum Chordata; class Aves; order Passeriformes; family Passeridae; genus Chloebia; species Chloebia gouldiae. The sequence goes on from QUSF01000061.1 coordinate 272,013, forward strand.
TTCAAAACTAATATTCAAAGTGAAAATTTGGCATATCTTTTCTTCACAGATGGCAACCTCTTAATTCACTTCCTTTTTGTAAATTAAGTAAAGGAATTACTGAAATGGTAAATGGTATAGGGCTGCTCACATTCCAGCTGAGGCTGGCACAATCCCTTGCTGATGAGGTTACCTGCTCACAGAGCTGCTTTGTCTCTGACCACAGGAGTCAGTGAGTGGCTGGCTTTGAGTTACTTGCTAAAATGATGTCCTTGCTGTAGAGGTTTCATGCAATATAAAAGCATCGTTGGAAGCATTCAGTAGAGTCAAAAATCAGATAGAGAGGGCTCTGAGGCATATTTACCTCCTGTCTTTAATGTAATGTATGCTGGCAACTCTGCATGTATTTACAGCAGTGTTTTGTGCCAAATTGACTGGCAGGATCAGGTTGGACCTTGCAAAGAGACATCTTTAGTTTTAGGGAAAATGTTGTCACCATATTTCATTATTTTTTCATTACTGATATAAACAGACACTTCAATGTGAACCTTGGTAAGAGAAATAAAATATGGTGGCTTTGAGAATGAACTGTTTCTGTGCTGAAGTAACCAGATACAGCATTTTATTAAGTCAATGTATGGATGTCAACAGGTGCATGAAAGGTCTCACACAGGAGACAGACCATACCAGTGTGAACATCCTGGATGTGGCAAAGCCTTTGCAACAGGTACTCTTGTGCAGACTATCTCCTCCTGCTTGTTAGTGTTTGTCTGTGAATAAAGTAAGTTTTAATACTACCTTTTTTAACTGCTAAGTTGGTTGGGATGAGTGGGGAAAAAAGTCTTTTTTTCAGCTAGTGTAGCAATAGAAAGGGTAGAGGATTTAACTCGTATTGAAGGGAGAAGGAGGTGAAGCACTCAATACTTCCCTCTTCATCTATCATCTACGGTCAAACTAAATGTTAAAAAATAGACCTTTCTTACCATTAAACTAATAGCAAAAGTTAAATGAGGTGATAATAGGAAGCTGAACCTGTAGGCTAGGGGCAGATTCCTGATCTTCTGGTCTAAATTTGAAAGGAACTTTCATAGAACTTTGATAGAAGATGCTGGTTTAAGTGTTCTTTATTGAATTTGTATCAGAGTGACATCTGTCATGAAGTGAACTCTCCATTTGTACAGATTATTCTGCTCATAAATTATGCTCTCTGTGAGATTGAATTTGATTGTGCAAAATACAATTATGAAAAATGAAACATGGAAGAAAGTGGAGGAGCAAAACTTGTTTCAAATTTCATTCTTTTACTTGGAATGTAAATTAGTATCATGCATAGAGAAGTTAGGCTCTGGTGTTTTTTTTTTTTAATGAAGTATTTTTGAAATAACTTCATCTAATCTAATACATTTGCTACAATTCCTTTGGATAGAAACGAGCAAAATAAATACTGATGCAAAAAGTCAAAAGGGAAGCAGCCACACTTTTAAAGGGCTGCACCTAAGTGTAATTGTAGTGTTTGTAAAGGTATTTCAAAACTATGTAATTAAATACTCTCTTCCTTTGCAACACACTGATATATGGCTATAAACACCTGTTTGTTTATAAATACTGTATTTTTGATCAGAGTCATTGTAGTTCAACAATCCTTGTGTTGGACAAAGTTCACTTTTAAGTACTGAGCACTCTTTGGTTTAAATGTTAAGAACTCTCCTGGGTTGGGTCACGAAATTGAGTTTATTTTAGATGTAAATGTGAATTAATGCTCAGCTTGGTTAACATGCTTCATGCTTTTTAAAACATCAAGAACAGGAATTTCAGCTGTTTTGGGGAGAACTCACTGAAATTAAAGCAGATGTCATTTTCTTACAGACTTTATTTTGTACAAATTTCTACATCACTTGTGGATACAAGTGAAATTCAGGTTCATTTTCTAAAATGGCTGTTTCATGCTTCTTTAGTCATTATCTTTTCATGGAAGTGCTAAAAGCAAAATCTTGGTTAAATGCTCCTTGCAAAATAATTTATAGAGGGCCTGATGCAAAGTTCACTTTAAACTGGTAGAGTTTTTGATGATGATGGGTTCCTAAAAGTAATGGTAAAGAGAATGAGTGTCTAGGACTGCTCTTGGTTAGTACCTGTATATGTGCTTTTACTGCTGACTTTGTTTCGCATTATTGCTTTTCCTATGAGCAAATAATTAAATACCATTTTGATGACAGTAGTGGTAAGAGGTAAAAACTAATGGAATGCAGAACGTATGGCTTCTTCAGAAGGCAGAATTAATATTTGTCCACATAATTGCAGTTTATCCTTCTGAAGGGAAGGAGAAGTATGGAAATAAATAAAATAATTTTTTAAAAAATCAAAGACTGAACGAGTAAATTTTACTCCTCAACATTCCTGACTGGAGTAGCAAGCTCAGCTTTTGCTGGTGATGGTTGATGAGTATCCTGATTCGGTGCTGGTGCCATGCTAACATCCTTTCTGCTCCCAGGGTACGGGTTAAAAAGCCACGTGCGCACACACACTGGGGAGAAGCCCTATCGGTGCACAGAGGAGAACTGCACCAAATCCTTCAAGACTTCTGGAGACCTGCAGAAGCACATTCGGACCCACACAGGTACCAGCAGCACACAGTTTTGTTAATTCACCTAGGTGGATCTTTAGTTTTTTGTCTTTCCTCGTTCTGTGACTTTATACTGACAAAATCAGCCTGTGTATATTCTCTTTTTGAAGCCCAGTGAGCTCAGCAGCATTTCAGCATGGTAAGCATTAAATCCAGTATGCTTTTCTTGGAAAAAGTGCTAAAGCATTCACACTGCTATTGCAAATGCACTAACTTTTAGCAGTGCCTCACTTAGATTGTCACTGAGTCGTTGCCTTTACAGTTTCATCTCCGCTGTAACAGAACAAGGAACTTTTCCTCAGTAATCTGTCTTGTCTTTTAGAAATGGCTTCAGTGTTCCTGAGTTTTGGTGCTTTAATATAACTCGCATGCCAGCTTCATGAAGGCTGATATTCTGAGCTTGTTATCCTCATTTCCCATCTCTTCTTCCAGCAGAAAAACAAAAATGTCATAGAAAACCAACAGCTATTAAAACTTGAAAAGGCATAAAAAAATAAAATCTTACATTTTGTCTAAAACATTAAATTGAAAGCCAAACCACAAATTCTAGACAGCACATGCTGCACTCTGCAAAACTCTGTGGATGCACACACGTGTAAACAAGACTGCACAATGTCTCCTTTGTGCCTGTGATCTTCAAGAAAAACAACCCCTAAATGTAGGAAGAACAATCTATCACTCGCTAACCTATTAAATATATTTATGTCTCTGCTAGAACACTGACAAGCTTTTCCACTGACATGTCTGAATGTTTGTGAGTCAAGAAGAAAAAAGTAGGGAGGGATTTGGATTTTTTTCAAAATAAAAAAAGATGGGGGGTGATATGTAAATATAGGCAATAAAAATTGTAAAAACGCAGGATTACCTTAAGTAATTTCTGCTTTTTTAGACTTCCATACACAAAAGAATTCTGTTGGGATTAGTGCTGTCTTGATTTTTAAACGTCATTGTGAACACATATCATCTCAGCTCTAGAAAGAGGACTGTTGATATGTACTGCATCAAGTACAGACTACGAACTGAAAGATTTCTTACCTGTGGACTGTTTTCTTTCCTTTGTTATGGCCACGGAAAGCATGTGGTAATTTACTTTCTGTTTAGCCGTTGAGACAAAAGATTTGAGCCAGCCCTATGTAACCTACCCACCTGAGCAATATGAGTAATAGAATCATAATCTCCCAGCAGACCAGGAGCCTGAGGTGTCTCATTTTAGATCTAGGAGTGTTTCCAGGCAGCTAAATGAGAAGAAAAGTGCAGCACCCGCTTTGTGCAGGTGGATGGAGCAGCTCACACCTTGTGCAAGCTGCAGCAGGGCAGGAGGCAGGTCTGGGATCTGAAACCTTTCCCTTCCTTTAGGAAGTACATCAGGGTCAGCACTTTCTTCACTTTCTGCCTGTTTTAACCAGAAGTGACTTCTCCCCCTCTTTGAGTAGAGTCAGGTCTTGCTTTCAGTGCCATGAAATGCTTGCCTTGGCTTTCTCCATGACACAGCTCTGGGATCAGGAGCGCTGCTGTGGATGGCGCCTCGTGCTGGGGTGGAGCCTCAAGGCTTTGAATTTCTAGAGTTGGAATCCTCTGTCACCTGGAAACAGGTCGCTTTGCTAGGAAATACATTAGCATTTGAAAAGGCCCCCTCGGGGACCGGTCTGGTGACATTCCTGCGGGCATTGTTTCAGAGGATGTGTCCTGTTTCTAGTGCAGTGTCTGTTGCTGGGTGGGGTTGGCTCTGCAGCCCTGCTGCTTTCCGACGTGTTTGGCGTCCTGGCTGAAGCAAGGATTAGGGAAGCCATGGTAACACAACAGTGAGGTGTACGGGGAATACACACTGCCTTGGCAGGAAGCTGGAAAATCTTCCCAAAACAGCTGCCCGAAGGAGTGAATAGTAGCTTCCTCTGCCAAGGAGCTAACTGCTTTGGAGTTTCGTGGTATTATGCTCTATCAGAACTTGTTCTTTTATTTTTAAGTACCTATTGTTGTATCTCTAGTGGTGTTCTCGCTCTCAGATTCTGCTCTTTGGTAAGCGGTACAGCGGAATGTACTTGGCTCTAGAAGTGGGAAATTACCCCACAACAGCCTGTCAGTGGCTGGAAGGTCACCAAATTTAACCCCCCTTGCTCTCCTTCTCTGTGTGCTTTGATAGATCTGAAAGGTCAGGGTTTTTGGAGTATTATTGCTTGGCCTTGTCTGCTATTCACAGTGAAATGCTTTGGTGCAGTGATGTAAGTTGTTGTGCTTAAACTTATATTATACAAAAGACTTGCTCTAGAAGAACCTGTATTTGTGATTTGCTTTGGTCTGGGGGTTTGAAACTTGAGTTTCATGGCTGCTTCTCTTTAGAAAGTTTGTTCTTTTTTAAGGTCAAGTGCTTTCTATAACAAGTTTTACTAATCCATGTTTATCTTGGTTATATGTTAAATCATGAAGGTGTGTGTTTTTTTCATTTGAGGAATTAACAATTGTCAAATGTCAATGGTATGATAGACTTGGTTTGGGTAATATATGTATGAATTGGGGAGGTTGTTAAATAGTTGCTGGATTATGGGCAGTGTGCAAGCTAATCCAAGCAACTGAGTCTGTTCTATAAGTGTTACAATATTAATCTAAATGCTTTATAATTTAGCTTACAGACTGTATGATTTTCCTGAATTTTGTTCGTTTTGGCTAAATAGAACACAGTGGCATGTTCATGCTATTTCTGATTGAGGATCTCAAAGATAAAATTAGGTAGCTTTAGGTTCCTACATTCAAGTCTAAGTGTAATTTAGGATTTTCATTCTTTTGTAACCTTCGCATGTGAACCTTGTCTTGTCTTTTTCAGGTGAAAGGCCTTTTAAGTGTCCCTTTGAAGGATGTGGCAGGTCATTCACAACATCTAATATTAGGAAGGTTCACATCAGGACACACACAGGAGAAAGGCCTTATTACTGTACAGAGCCAGGATGTGGGAGAGCTTTTGCCAGTGCAACTAATTATAAGAATCATGTGAGAATACACACAGGTATACAAGTGATTTATTGTATTTTGACGTGGAGTCTGCTTGGGAGAGTCTGTGTCATTCTTCTTGTGAACAATGTTTTGCTGTGTTGTAATTGGCTATAGTCATGTTTAAATGACTTGGCTTGGTAATTCTGTTTGGGGCCTCCTCTCCCCTCAGCTGAGGATATTTAAGCAGTTAGGTTTCACATCTTGCTGTCAAGGCAGAATAATTTTGGTTTGGATACAAAGTGTTTTAAACTGGACATTGGGCTGAATCCTTAATATTATTCTGCGGCTTGCCTCCCTTGTGAGCTGTTTCTTAAATAAATACCAGTAAAGGACACGTCTGAGCTTAACTTTGGCTCACTGTTAGGAGTCATCCTTTCATCCCAGCTGTATTTTCTTTGCTGCTGGAACTGTGGTCAAAACTTCATTTTTTATAGACTAGATGTGAAAATACTTATCCAGTGAGCAGAATACTTATTTAGTGAGCAGAAATATTAAACTCAAATTTGAAGACTGTAAAATGTAAAAGCCAGTGATAGTCATATCAGCTTGGAAGCATTATGTATTTTATAGAAACACAGACAAGATTCATATAGCAATGTTTTGTATCTTAGTTTATATCTTTAGTTTACAATGTAATTTGGACACTTGTTCCATTGATTTTTAAATGGAAGGGTTTTTTATATGTAGCCATAATTGTTTATACATATGCTTCCTATGGATCTCCTCAGAGTTTTCAATACTCAAAATGATACTAGTCAATCAATATATCTGATCATTGAGGAAAACTATGGGGCTTCCAGTAATAAAATAACAAAATTCTCAGTACAATGACAAACTGAAATTGCAGCTTTCAGCCTGTATCATTCTGCCTTCATCAGAAGGATGTTTTAGATGGAATGATAGGGAGAAAAATGGGCCAAATTTACTGGCAGTAATTCTTAAAGACAGTAAGATGTTGCATCGATAAACTTTATGAGGTTGAGCTTCTCTGTTGCCTTTGAAATTAAAGTATGGTTGGCAAGGAAGGTTTGTCCCTAAATATCATTTGCTGACAATTTTTCCTGTGCATCCTGAATAAAGTTCTCTTTGTACCTTTTGTTTTCCCATGCAGGGGAGAAGCCCTATGTGTGTACAGTTCCTGGCTGTGACAAACGTTTCACAGAGTATTCCAGTTTATACAAACATCATGTTGTACATACTCATTCCAAACCATACAACTGCAATCACTGCGGGAAGACCTACAAGCAGATCTCTACCCTTGCTATGCACAAACGGACAGCACACAATGACACAGAGCCCATTGAGGAAGAACAAGAGGCTTTCTTTGAGCCATCTCCAGGTTAGAATTGTAGCCTTTGAATCTCCAGGTGTAAAAAAAAAAAGAGCTAGATGGGGGGTTTTGATAGCCAAGGAAATTAAAACAGATTACAAGTTAAAGTACTTCATAAAGATTTCTTAATTTCTCTGTAAGACTTTTTAGGGTGGTAGGCAATTTGTAAACAGATAATAAACTCATTTATAGCAGTCATGGAGTTAAGAGAGAAATTTGAGTTGCAGTCTCAGCAAACCTGCTAAAAACATGAATGCGGGCAAGGGACCAGAGAGACTCTCAGCTGATGACAACTTACTGGACCTTTGTTAGGGATTTTTCAAAGAATGTGTATATATATGGCTGGTGACAATCTTTTGTGTGGGAGTAGAGGCTCTGCCTTGAGAAAAAAAAAATTGTTTTTGTAGTACAGTGATATGGGCTGGTTTTGCTGTGGTTTAGAGCAGTTTCTGTAAATGGTCCTAGAGGCAGATATGAAAAGGAGCTGCTGTGCTGCAGTACTCCTCAGAGTTTGCTGTTCATGGTATGATGAGTATTGAATCCTATGAGTATAAAGGATCAGAATGAAGGAAATACTGTGGAAGGACAAACACCACTTGTCAAATTGTGATTTTTGGATGTGCCCGAAGACGGGAAATATCTGCACAAACTGTTTTGGTTAAAAAAGTTGTTTTGCTACAGTTCATGGGAAACTGCACTCAGTGCCTCCAGCAGATTTACTATAGCTTAATTCCTTCTTTTAAAGGAATGATAACATTCATTTGCTGAGGTTAAGCATTTATCAAGATAATGAATTTATTTAAATCTTCACACAAAGGCATGTCACTATGTTCTTCTGTATGTTTGTTAATTAATAACTTTTAAAAAATCCAGTTGTGTTTGCATGGAGTCCCTTGCATGGAAAGGTTAACATTTTATGAATAAATTAGAATGTTTATCACATTTTAATATTTGCTTACAAACTAAATGTATATGTAGTATTTATGTGTCTTTAAACCCATTGCTAGAAGATTATACCCCATGTTCCCAAAATAAGACTTTCTGACTTGCTTCTGGTATCTTTCCTTCTTTAATTTTTCTCCTATATATCTTTCCACTAAATTTTTCTATTGGAGTGTTTAAAACCTTCAGGCAAGACTGGGACTTAATCCTTGTCATTTACTTTCCTGGGAGCATTTAGAGTATGAAAAGTATCCTCTTGCCTTCTTTGTGTCCAATAGGTCAAGGTGAAGATGTGCTCAAAGGCTCCCAGATCACCTACGTGACAGGTGTAGAGGGAGAAGATGTCATTTCTGCACAGGTTGCTACAGTTACTCAGTCTGGATTAGGCCAACAAGTAGCACTAATATCCCAGGATGGAACCCAACATGTAAGTAACTGCAGTGTCACATGCTGACAAAACCATGCTGAGAATTGAGGCATGGGTTTGCAGCTTCTCCATGGGCTCTCTGAAGTCACACAGGGTTCTTGATAAATGTTGGTGGAAAGAAACTTCTTTGGAGCTGTCTCAGGGTATCTTTAGGGTTGTGCCTCCTTTGGAATACCTAAATGAAACTACATATTTTGTCACGTGAAACTGTCAAATTTTCCAAAGTTAGGAGATTAGTCTCTCCTTGTTTTGTCACTCTGAAAAGGGTTGTTTAAACAACTGCTATATATACAGCCTGTTTCTGAAATTTCTTACAATTCCCAGAGTATGCTATTAATATCTGATGGGCATCTTCACTGTCTTGTCTGCACAAACTTTGGGGGGTTGACGGGTGGGAAGTCTTTTCCGTCCAGGTGCTTCCTTCACAAGCAGTTTGGTTGGTAAAGTGCAGTTTCTAACTTAAACTAAAGAATAAGGAATCCTTTGATACTGTTTTCCACTTGAACATTCCTATAGCTGCCTTTTATTTTAAGGTTACATGGATACATATTTTTAAGGAATTCATATGAAATTTCTTTGGAAAAGGATTTCAACACAACTCTTGATTCACTGCAGCAGTACCTTGAAGGCTATGGGGAAAAAATTTTTATATCAGCTGGCAGGGCAGCTGAAACACCAGTAACATACGAAGATATATTCTTAATTCAGACTGAAGTAAAGTATCCAAGGGGCCTGTTATATTGCCAAGACATTGGACATTACAGCAATACCAAGTAACTGGCATTTTTACCCTCTAAAATGAAGGCCTGCAGAAGCCTTGACATAGAATTCTTACATTTAAATTATCTTTCAGCTTGACTTCAGTTGTGGGATTTATTACCTTGTAAATCAGACATCAAATTATATATCTGATGCCCTAGCACAGTTATACTGAAGGCATCAGTAATTTATATCATTAATTTGTTATGGATTGTTTATTTGTGGCTTAAATTCTAAGCCCTCATAGGGCTTTTTAGTATTTCCATCAAGATCAAAGTATGTCAGGTGGTACAACCTTAAATCCCGTTGACCTCTGTGGAAGACACATGCATAGATAATCTGTTATGTGTTATTTGGGATACACTGTGATTAACATGGAGTTGTAGGCTCTGGGATTAGGTATGCACTCCCTCCTCCTGCTGAGAGCCATATTCCTTTGTGTAAACAGGTGAGTTACCGGTCGGGTCATGAGCTGGTAGATGCCAGTCAGCGAGGCAGATGGAATGAGGGCTGTGGCTTGAGCTGCAGTCAGCCCCTTCCCTGCCTCAGGAGCTGCTGTGTGTTGCAGGTGAACATATCCCAGGCAGACATGCAGGCCATCGGCAACACCATCACCATGGTGACACAAGATGGCACCACCATCACAGTCCCTGCCCACGACGCCGTCATCTCCTCGGCCGGAACGCACTCGGTGGCCATGGTCACTGCAGAGGGCACCGAGGGACAGCAGGTGAGACACCGTCCTGCACACCTGGGTCATGTCCCTTCAGGAGCTGCTGTCAGATGGGCCCCTGAGCCATCACCCTCCTGTCTCTGATATAATTTACCTCAGCAAAGCAGTTTCCAGCACTGGACCAACACATTCTCCTCCTAAGTGCCTGATGTGTTCTACCCACTGCTGTACATCAGCAGGTGGTGGAATGTTTTAAAAACAAATTGGCACCAAGAAAAAAATCTCAGGTACCAGTCCAATGATTAATTTACGTGTTTGTAAAATAACACCTAGAAATACCAAGCTTTTTTCTCAAAGTCACACAGTAAATGTGTGACAGAACTAAGTACAGAATCCAGTATGAACTACAATTTCTTTGGTCAATATTATGGGACCGTAATATATTTGGCAGATGGGAAACATCTGTGTAAGTCTATATATGTGGGTTGGTTTTCAATGTACAGGTAACTTTTTAATACAAATATGATGCTATCTTTAACTTAAAATTCATTCTATGTTCAAAAATTGCACCACATGAAAATGAAGATAGTTATTAATCTCAGTGTAGATAATCACAGATCTATAGGTGCATTTATTGAATTGCTGCAGTCCTGAGGATATTTTTATTTTAAGAGCTAGTAGATAATTTGGAGAACAGAATTATGGCAGCTTTTCTTCTGCACAATACAATTATGCTCCTGAGTTCCCAGCTTTGACTGTAACTGTGAAGGCAGTGGTGGTAAGAGGTGAGGAGCAGGAACAGATCTGCCAGGCAGGTGATTGTGTCCCTTTGTCCTGAAGGTTGCAATTGTGGCCCAAGACTTAGCAGCGTTTCACAGTGCCTCCTCAGAAATGGGACACCAGCAGCACGGACACCATCTAGTGACTACAGAAACTAGACCTGTCACGTTGTTGGCTACATCCAATGGGACACAAATTGCAGTACAGGTAAGATGGGGAAAATATTTTTTTGAGTGTTTCTTACTTCTAGAGCTAGAAGCTACGTAGTCAGATAACAAAATGATTTGAATAAGCTTGATTTCCTTGAAAAAAAAAATAGCCCACAACTATATGATCTCATATTTAAAATAGTATATAGGGTTAGAAAGAGGAATAAACAGCATCTGATTTTCCAAGCTACTTGTAGAACTCTGAAAAAGGGGGGAAGCTGGGGGAGATCCAAACTTCATGTCAACCAAATATTTAACTTTTTCAGTGAACAAGTGCTTTTGTTCATCCTTCAGCTTTACATATAGGATTGACACATATAAAGCCAAACTCTCATGAATAAATTGCTATGAATTTATACAATTAGCAAATTTTATTTGTTATCTGAACCTTCAAATGCTAATAGGAAAACAGTGCAAACAGTTATATAGAAAGATTATAATTATCAGAAATCTCTGGAAATAGTGACCTTCTGTTATGTGCCAAACCAGCACAGTACAAACAGTCTCTGTAAATAGTTCCTCACCTTGTTCAAACATCATCAGGAAAAGGTAATATCTAGGTATGAAAGAGCTCTTAAGAGCTCGGATTGAAGGGAATAGTATTAATATTCTCGAGCAGAAACAAGAGATTGTTATTTTACCTTTGTTAAATGGAAAGTAGCAAGTCAGATGCTGTTGAAAGTTGAGAAGCTCTGAATCCTGAACTCCTCTATTTTGAGCTAAGTTGGCACTAACCAAAAGTGCCTGTAAGAGAAACCATGTCATAAGGCAATTTTTTTGCATGAGAGCAAGAGGGAAATAACTTGCACCCTCAGCAGTGGGTCCTTTGAATGAAAGGAAAACAGGCACTCTGCACAAGCCCCTCTTCTGTTACCAGCAATGGAGCATTAACTTAAGTCTCTTTAAGTGTGTGCCAGACACACTTAAAATAAACAAAGAGAAGAGAGATAATTCAAAATTAAAATGCTGTTAATTATTCCTGAGGGTTTGATAGGCTTTTCTTTTGTGATTCAATACTAACAAATTAATCCATTTGGTATCAAAGTACGGGTAAAGCCAGTATCCTGACAGCCCTAACGAGGTGAAAACAGAGGTCTTGATTTGAGTGGATCCAGAATGTGATATGCAATGACTGTAAAAATAACAAGTAATACTTAGAATTGTCCCATTAGGTCAAACAATTTGGTTTAACCTTTCACGCTCTCATATGTGTTTCTTCTGAGCCAATAGGTAATGGCCAGCTTTACATTGTTTTTGTGAGATTGAGGTTGTCTTCAGTGTTTCCATGAACATATTATAAAACTCCATGGATTTCTTCCCAAAATTGTGTCAAGTTGTGTTTATTCAGGGCTGGTTATCTTGCTTCAGGTAGTATCACATAATTTCCTCTCTAAACTAACTGTAGAATCAAACAGTGTCATCACAACAGCTTTTTCATGCAGGTGGGATTCTGCAATAAATGTACACTTCTTCTATAAATTAATGTCATGCAGTCTTCCAAAAAGATGACTTTCTGTTAAGAGAGTTAAGAAAAATGAAGATATTTGTTTGCTTTATCAGTGATAAAATGAAATGCAACAGCCAGTGGACTTCTGTGCCTTGTCTGAGCTTTGTATATCTGCCAAGTAAAATATCACCTACTTTGTGGGTCAGTGTGTTTATCACGCAGCAGTTCTTTAAAGCACATGTATTTGGTGGTTACATAGAAACTCGGTGTAATCTATTAGCAGCTATCTTAATTGTCATGCTGATTAGATAGCTGCTGGTATAATCATCCAGGGGAGGTGTGACAATACCGATCACACTTCTTTGGGTTGAATATTGCTTGGTATTTAGATCGTTGAGATCTTTTTTGATGCATTTATTATCTAAGTGTAACATTTTGGATTTCTTTCTGTTTAAATGCATTTGTTTCAGCTTGGAGAACAACAGTCTCTGGAAGAAGCCATTAGAATAGCCTCCAGAATACAACAAGGGGAAACACCAGGGATTGATGATTAACTTGTAAAACTGCTACCAGAACAATACCAGAAAGGTATTTTATTTTCAACCAACAAAGGTCCATGCCAGCAACAGCCCATAAAACCTTTGAAGTTCCCACTGATACTGTGTACACATTTTATGAAAGAATGAAGAACATTTTCTAAATTTTGTGTACATAACCCTTGGAATGAACTGACATCATCTACTTCCAACCGTTGCATTCAGGAATATGGAATTAGGATTATATAGTAAACTTCCTTGTTATCCTTTCATCAGATTTCAGACTGGTCTACAAGCAAGTAAAAAATAGAAGTATTGGAATTAATTTTCAATGTCATGTACAAATAATGAAGGCATTACTGAAGATTTATTGTGTTTAAATAACCATTTCAGGAACCCTTACAAGTAATAAAGGCAACAAAGCCTTTTTAAATTTCATTCCATTAATGGGAAAGTCTTGGATTTTGAGCCTACTACTGTAAATCTTCGTATTTTGATTTGTTTCATACAGATTTGAATACTCTTAAGATGATCTACCCCATCTCATTCATTGTAAATACAGACTGTTAATGCTGGAAGTGCTAATTATATTATCTTTAAATTGGATTATGTACAAAGAACTGGTTGTTCAATATTAAAGAAAGTAAATCTAATGATTTTGTTTCTTTACATAACTTTACTTAAGATGTTACTCTCAAATTATTATGCAATAAAATATAGCAAGATTGTATTGTTTAGATAGGATGATATTGTCATGTGACATACTGTTTTACTTCTTACTGAGACTGAAGTTCAAATTATTTATTTACGGCCTTGTATAAATTTTTCCAAAGTTTATTTATCATAAACTTAATTTTTTGTCATTAATTTTGATTGTAATTCACTATAGTGTATTAAACAAATACTAGTAATAGTTATTGCAGACGTTCTAAAACACTACAAGAGTGATTTTCACTAAAAAGTGAGGTTACCCATTTTCAAGTGAACTATTTTCAAATGGTGCATTTACAGCAAAAGTACAAGTACTGATAGTTGTTTTCAACAGTTCTGAGTGCCTGCTGCTACCATTCAGTACCTAGGATGTGCTTGATAATCAGTGCTTTTGAAAATCAGGACACAAGTTACTAGAAAAAAGGGATTTGATGATTAAATGATGATGTAAGTGCAATGCTCCTCTCCAACTATCATTTTATAAAGGAAAAAATCCATTGGAGATATGTCTAACATATACAGCAAAATGTAACTTTCAACTTTTTCATATGAAGAAGTGTTTTTACTCTTGTCTTGCTAGCAAGGTGGTTAAGCAAGTTAAAAATTTTTGGCTTCCTGTAAGATTCAGTGCTTATTTTAAATTAGTATCAAGAGCACTTCTGAAACTGAAGCCTCATCTTTTGCTTTCTCAAGGGAGGGACTGAACATCCTCGGGACAAAATCTTTATTAGGGAATTCCAAGTTGCGTGAGGTGCACATCCTACATGAAAAAATGAAGTCCAAAACTAAGTACTTTGAGGTATTTGACCTCAGAAAGGCCAAGTTTGAATAGAATGAGCTGATTTATTGTGAATTACTATATCAGTGTGGGCTGCAGCCTTTTATGTTTTCTACACAGAAACCAGCTGTAAAGTGCAGTGAGATAATACAGTACTGTGGGATAGATGGGGACAAAGCAAAGGCTATTCTCTGCATAAATTATGAAGTAAAACTTGGAAACATTTAGGTTGTCTGTAACTTTTGTATAGGATTGAGGTTGCTTGCTCACTTAGGTGCCCGTTTTCCTGAAATGTTGTAAATCTTGGTATCCCATCGAGATAAATGTACTATGCAAGGAGGATTAATTGCCTGTCAACTAGATCAGTTTCTTAGTACTCATCACCTTTTAGAAATTAAAGTTGTATCATTTGATGTGAATGTTCAAGGTTTTTGTTTTTTTGTTTTTTTTGTTTTTTTTTTTTTCTTAAATTTCATTGGTAATAGTTTCTGGAAATGGTGGCTGAAATGGTGGCTTTGAATTAGAAAAGAAATAACTTCAGTTCTTACTACTTCTCATTTCCCAGGACATTTCCTGACCACTGTACAAATGTGAGTATTCTTTCTCTTCCATACAAGTTGGTTTGCTGCAAGGTGTTCATTCACAACCAACTCAGTCAGGAAAACTGTAGTATTTTAAAAATTATTTCTGTGACTGTTATCTTACCAGTTACTCCTGCAAAACTCCCAAGTCAAAGGTGGTGCTTCCATGTTTTGCTAACTAGCTCAACATAAATAAGGTAGATGAGTTAGACTGGTTAGTGTTTAAAGAACAGATTAGCTGCAAGGCCTGCCTTCATAACAAACCTTGGTGATTTTTCCCTCCTGCTTCCATTCAGCCAGCAGTGGAAGGAGCTGTTTTGGTAGCTGATGCTGCATGTTGGCATTGGAACGTCCTGTAGTAGAGTTTAGACAGGACAGGATCGGGTTAGATAGATAGGAAAATTGGCAAAAAGGATTTCAGGAGGAGGAAGCACAGAATATGACAGGACTGGGCGTTTAGCAGTGGAAATCTCTATACCCACAGATTCTACCCCTCTTTTGAAAACTTGTCTCAAAGGGAATGTTTGTCACTCTAGAAAGAAGTAGCTTGTAAAAGAAGAGCCATGTAAAGTAAATCAGCTCAGTGTATCTCACTGCCTCTTACAGACTAACTCCCCCATTTCCAGTCATGATTTTTCTCTTGTATTTCAGTTGCGGGTCTATACCAGTTCTCCCCATGAAGGAATAAGCCCCAAGTCTTTCCAGACCTTGCAGTCAACTTTTCCCTTTTAAGTATGTCTCCAGTTTTTCCCTGTGGTGGCCTTTGCTTTACGGTAGTTTAGTGCCTCTTCTGATAGTAAAGGAGGTGATTCATTTCGGCGCTGCAGGCTAGTGACCTCTTGTGCCGGACACACTGCATACCCACAGCACGGCTTTTGCCCTAAAAGACTAATGGTTTTCATAGGAGTAAATCATGCTGTAAACAGCCTTCATCCCTGCCGGTGCGATTAAGCCCAGCTCAGCTGACCGATAGCGCAGACGTAGGTGTGAGACAGGCACGTGGTGTCTGCTCAGCACAAGGGCAGGACGGGCTCGGGGAGCTGCTAAACAGTGGCTGAGCTAGGCAGGCCGCTCCCGCCGAGCTTTGCTCTGCTTCCCGACCCTTCTCACCCCTCCAATACTGCCCGCATTTGTCCCACCGCCTGCTCGGGGTTCTGCGAGGATTGTGCTGTAGCAGGGAAATCCCTGTGCCTCGCTGTGCTCTGCCCAGTGCGCTCAGGGAACCGGGGAAGGATGGTGTGGAGTAAGGATCTGATCGAAACT
This sequence comes from Chloebia gouldiae, assembly GCA_003676055.1. Classification (NCBI taxonomy): domain Eukaryota; kingdom Metazoa; phylum Chordata; class Aves; order Passeriformes; family Passeridae; genus Chloebia; species Chloebia gouldiae. The sequence continues at coordinate 288,036 of QUSF01000061.1, forward strand.
GTTTTCCTGAATCTGGCAACTCCAGCTCTACAGCTATTGAGATTTGTCAGACTCTACACCTTAAGCTGACCACGATGCAGAATTGCCCCATAATAAATATGTTCTGTTCACTGTGAGTTTGTCATTGAATTAAAAATTTTCTGTGTAATTTTTAAACAGCACGGGTGAAATTTCATTAATATCTCGGTGGCATGCATACTGATTTTCTTAAGCAGTAAGGTTTGAGAGACTGGAAATGACAGGTAACTTGTGTCCTGTTCAGCTATTAACTTAGAGCTGTTTAAAGCTTTAAAAAAATCTATTTATTCAGCATGCATCATTTTTGTCTTGAAAAAATGGAAATTGCTTTGTCTTTGCAGATGCATACAATCAAACTCCAGACCCTTGTTTATAATAAGGTACTCCTACTTTTGTATTTGTTAGGAATATATTTGAGCATCATTTTTCCAAAAGTATTCTGTGTTCTATGGATAAAAACCTTCTAAAGCATAGACACCTATGACAACAAAACAAAAATCAAGAGCCGTTTTCAGTGTTTTTGTTGGAGGTAGTAAACTGCACTCAGACTGAGACAGAGAAGCAAGCATTGTTCCTTGTTGTGTTATGTTTATTGTAAAATGTCCCACCAGTTTGGCATTCTTTTGATTCTATTTCTCATTCTGCTGGTGGAGTTCAGTTGGCCAGAGGAAAATAACAATCTCATTAGGCCATCACCATTAGCACTACGTTGTTGACACCTCACCCTATCAGGAACAGGGTTTACCGAACTGAGGGTTATATTGAAAGCAGACTTTAAATATCCGAATAAACATACAAGCTTCTATCAATTATCCCAATAAACTTAGAAGCCTGTATCAACAAGTGAGCACTTAGTCCTACACAGTCTGTGTATATATCTCTGCTGGAAATGTGACCCCCTTCAATCCAATCCATCTCAGGTTCTGAAACAGTAAGAGACTTTCTTTAGGGTGTTACCGTTCTGTCTAATTATTTGCAGCATTTTGCTCAAATGAATGACAAACCATTTACACTTTCAGGGCAAAAGTAACTGTGTGGGAACTTTTCCTTTAAGTAAAAAGTGTCTTATGTGATTGTCAAAACCCCCTGTGTTTTATCCTTTCTTTTGTTTAAATCCATCATCAGCCTTTAGGTTGATTGGCTGCTGCTTTTAACTTATTTTTCAAGAGACTTTTAGGCTCTCTGTCCTGTTACTGCTTGGTTCTGTAGTATTTGCTGAGAAGTTCCTGAACAGGCATCTTAATGAGGCAAGACAAGGGAAAGAGGCTGACTTTCCAACACCTGGCAGGCCTGCTGGCATAACAGAAACTACCCACATGGATGTAAAAAGCTCCTGGAGGTACAACAATGGTCCAAAGCTACATCTCCAGTGGGGTTTATTCCTTGGTGTAGGGCTAATTCAGATTTGAATATAGGTTGTAATGACTAAAAAATGAGAAAGTGCGAGAATGGTTTGTAGAACAGAAGAGATTAGCTGCATTTTGCTTTTAAACAGATATATTCAAGACAGTTAAGAGACGTGTTTTTTAAAAATCTTTTTATCTGCACACCTAAAAATGTTTGTAAAATGTCTCGCCTTAAATGATGCCCGTAAGAGATTATTAGAAGAAGAGTAGTAGATTTAAAAAAAAAAGGTACAGTACCTCTTTTATGGTTTTGCATGTTCCCTGAAAAAGGAAACAGGTTAGTGATAGAGGTAAATTACTAGTGTAGTGACTACTTTGTTTCTCTGCATTATCCATTTTGAGATTTTTAATTGCTGGTGCAAAATATTTCTATTTTGATAATTTTAACTTGGGCTCAACAGAGGAATGGGACATTCTAATTTGTACCTGTTTCAGTCATGGCAATAATTCTATCTCTTCCACTCTTCAGATGTTTTGGAGGAAATTTCTTACCTGAATATAACTCTCAGGAACAGATTGTTTTGCCATTCCTTGTTAAGCAGATTTCAAGTGTTAAGAGGCAGACTTAAAAGCAAAAAAAGGGAGTCACTAAAAACTATAATGAGTGTGTGCTCTCATTGTCATAGAGAATTACTGAATTGTATGTGACTGCTTGGCACAACCTGTACTTTTTTAATGTACTTTGTACATTTTAACTTCTGAGTACCTTTGGATCTTCCCTGAAATTCCTATATTTTTTTATTCAGAAGCTGTTCTTTACTTTGTGGAAACTGTGGTGCTGTCAAATTCCCCTTTCTATTCTCTACCTTTTTCTCTTGCTGTTATTATTTAGAGTTCCTGGGTGAATAATTCCCTGAGAAATGTTCTCTCTGCCTGCAGACTATAGACTAAAAAGAGAACAAGGAGTGGCAGCATCAGCTATTGGCATGTCTTTGGATATACAAAGTCCATTTTTGATGGGAAACTTCATTTAACTCTGGACCTTGTAGTTGAAGAGAAAGAGGTTGCCAGCTAACAGCAGCTGTAAGCAGCACAACCCCAGATAAAATAATCTTTAAACTGCTCACCTTTAGGCTGTCAGTTGCCCAGACACAACATCTCCCAGCTGGCACACTCCCACTGGGACCTGTTGTCCTTGTATATGCCAAGTCTTGTGTGAGCACTGGAATGCCATTGCTGGCACTGGTGATAAGCACACTGGTCACTGGGTACCTGCTGAAAACCGAGATAAAAGCTGGGAAAACAGCAAAGATCTCTCTCTGCTCTCAGTTCTCCACCAACGGCCTTGGCACAGGTGCCTGTAGTGTTTCTGTTTTTCATAAAAGCAGCTTTACCTTCTTCGTCTTTTGTCTTTCACTCCATTTACACCTCCTCTGATAAGGTGAATTATGCTGGCTGATGTAGAATGGGTTTCAGCCAGATTTTGGCAGAACTCTTCCAATTTGATGGAAGTGGTTTTGGAGGACTCCAGATGAGCTTGCAAGTGCAGGAATCCTGACAAGATGGCAATGCCACTTCTCTGGCAGTTCTGACAGCCAGACAAATTGGCCATTGTTCTCTTTCTTCCCCATTTTTATTTTACTTCCCCTGCTACCCACAAAAGTTGGAAACAATGGTTTCCTTGAGCTTGAAAGCTCCTAGTTAAAAGCAGCTGTTTGCCTGTGAGTATGTACTGCTCACAGAGAAATACTTCTAGTAGCAAAATCCTTAGTGCACCTTAAAAACAAGTATTATAAGAAGGAAAAGAACCAATGTTGCAAATATATATCCTGAAAACCGTTAAATCACTCGGATTTGTAGGAATATCAGTAAGGCACTGCCTAGCCAGCAGTTTGTGTGCTGTTACAACTCTTGGATGAATCAGGGCTTGAGTCTGCAAGTTCTGTAGCAGTTCAAAAGTGCAATTTAATCAGCTTCAGAGAATTTGGGATTATTTGGCTCGGAGAGTGTGGCACAGTGGAGGCCTGCAGAGCTCCTCCTCACTCATCTTCTTCCTCCTATGGTGATTCCTGGGAGGGAATTGGCTCTGTGGGGCTCTTTAGCCAGGCTGCTCCTGAGGCTCCTCATGATTATTATAGGTGTCACAGGGGACAGGGGAGCAGAGTTCCACTCTCAGTCTGGGCAAAAGTCATCTCTTCAACACAACTGTTTGTGGTGCTGTCAGACTACAGCAAAAGAACAACGGGTGCAAGTTCAGAGCAGCACATGCACAGAGCCTGTGAACTCTTACATAGCAGCCGTGCATTTTGTTACCTACATATTTATTCACTACTTCCCTTTCTTAATTGCTTTCAGATTGTAAATAAACTTTGTTTCAAAAGCATTGTGTTACTGTTGTTTCCTTATTTCTCTGTTCTTTTCCTTTCCTCTCCTGTTTTCTCTTCAGAAATACTTTTTTCTCTGTACAACTCTGAGTTGTACCACTTGATTTTGTCCCACTAAACTGTTCCAGTGATTAGTAATTCATTGGTTAAACTCAACTACAACAGAGCTTCTGACTTCAGTTTGTCACTTGCTGTCACCAAATACCTGTGTCTGTAGGCTCCAGAAAGCATGAGGTATATTAGGTTGAGTTTGGGAAGGAAACTGCAAGCTTTGACATTACAGGGGGAGGGATTTACTGAAAGCTTACTGAAAGCTTACTAGAAGTCTTTTATCTTTTTCAAAGAAAAGAAAATTTCATTTATGACTGAAGCAAGCCACAGATAGTGGCTGGGCAGTTTTGAGTCACTTTATAAGAATTACTTTGCATCTTCCTTTGTGAGCTCTGAATGGAGAAACAGGTGGTGGAGAATGTATTTTTAAATAACCTCTTACATAATCTGATCTAAAACTCAAATGCTTCAGTTAGTACTTTGTATACAGAGCATCTAATTTTTAAAAATGACTAATTTTAATGGGATGTTAGTGCAGCTCTAAATTATTGTGTGTTTATACTGGACTTGATGTAGCCCTATCTCTGTCCCATTTTCATAGGCTATATTGGCTACTTTCAGTTTTCTGAAACCTGTTTTCAGTTTTCTCCAAAATGCAAATCTCAAAACTTGTGTTCCTGTAGCTTATCACTGCTTGTCCTAAAACCAGGACAGCTCTCTGCAGTGAAATGGGTATTTCCAGGCAGAAGAGGTTAAAGAATTTGAAATTGCCAGAAGTGCAACAGGGGACGCTGGCATCCCTGTGAGTCCGAGGTTCTGCTGTCTAGGAATGTGCCAGGGGTAGCACATGAGGACTGTCTGCCGGCCAAGGAGGGTGAGCTCTGCGGAGGAGGCCGGAGAGGGGCTGTGCCGAGCATCCCGGCGCGCTCAGCTGCGAGAGGTGAACGAGTCCTGGCGCTCCTGCGTGTCCGGGGAACGCTCCGCGTGCCTGGGGCTCAACAGGCGGACCCAGCTGCCTTGCTTTGGGCTCTCCGGGGCTCCCGTGCTTGGAAAAAAACCTGTTTTTCCATGGGCTCTGCTACCCAAGGGGCTCGTTTTAAGCTGATTTGGTTCAGAAGAGAGGGACGGGTTTATCTGTTGGGGGTAATCAGACAGAAAACGAAGCCAAGAGGCAAAGTGGTGGCACCTGTAGGGAGACACGCCTGGTGCACAGCATCCACCATGCATGGCTGTGCTGGGACTGAATCCGTCTGGCCGTGTCCTACGGGAGTGAACAGCACGGGCAGCGCGGCGGCCGCAGCCCTTAAAGCACGTGTGTCCCGTTATTGCAAATACAGGAATCGTCTGGCCGCGCTTCGAAAAGGAAACACTGTCTTTGGCTGGCGCAGAAAGTGTTCTTGTTATTATTGTTATTATATATTAAATGCTGTATTATTATTATTATTATGGACATTTTTGTGCGCTCAGTTCCAGCAACTCTACGGGAGCAAGACCACGTTGCAGGGAAGCGGGAGCAACAGACTCACAGGGCGGCGCGGCGTCCCCGGAGCTGCCCGGGCGGGGCCGCCCCGGGGCTAAAATGGCGCCGGGCGCGCACCTCACGGGCGGACACGTCCGCGCGACCGCCTCGGGGCGGGCCCCCGGCCCGGCCCGGCCCCCCCGCTCGCGCCAAAGCGGCTCGTGACGCGGCCCCGCCCCCGCGCGCCGTGTTTTCAAACCTGGTGGGCGGGCGCGATTGGCCGGCGTGCGCCGCACGTGACCAACGGTCGCGGGAAAGCCGCGGAGTCTGAACGGCGCGCGGCGGGGCCGTTCCTGGGCAGCGCGAGCCGAACCGGCACCGCACGCGGGCGGAGCGCGGGCAGCGCAGCGGGAGCGGCACGGGCGGAGCGGCCGCCATGAGCTTCCTCACCCTGCAGCGGACGGCGCCGCCGCGGCGCATCTCGGCCCGGCGGGCGGCGGCTCCGATCCGGCAGAAGCTGCTTTTCTTGAGCGGCCACAGCGACTGCGAGGAGGAGGAGGAAGAGGAGGAGGAGGAAGGCTGCGGCAGCGGCAGTGCCAACAGCACCGGCGAGGACTCGGCGTTCCAGGAGGCGGACTCGCCGCTCTCGGCCGCGCGCACCCCGGCGCGGAGCGACCCGCCCCTGCTGGAGGAGGAGGAGGAGGAGGAGATGGAGCCGGCGGCGGCGCCGCTGCCGGACGAGGGGGACTCGTGGGAAGAGGAAGGCTTCGGCTCCTCGCCGGTCAAGTCGCCCGGAGCCTATTTCTTGCTCGACTCGCCCTCGCCGCTGGCCCCGCACAAGGGCCGGCGCTACTGCGAGCGCTCCCCGCCGCACTCGGCGGCCGGCGGGTACCGGGGGACGCGGGGCGAGGAGCCCGGCTCGCCGCTGCCCGACTACCCGGGCACGCCACCGCACAAGACCCTGCGCAAGCTGCGGCTGTTCGACACGCCGCACACGCCCAAGGTGAGCCCGGGGCGGGTCGGGGCGGCCGGGCCGTTATGTAACGGCGGGGGCGCCGCTCGAGACCGCGCCGGGGACTCCGGCCGGGGCGGGGCGGGGTCCGGCGGCGCCGCCTCCCGACGGGACACGGGCACGGGGCAAGCCGCTTATTAGGTTTCAGTCATGTAGGAGCAAAAAAGTTTTCCGAGTTTGGCCGTGTTTTGTGGGAAGCGTATTTGAAAAGCGTGAGCGTGGAGTATTAAAACTCCTAGAGTAAGTGCTGGAGTGTAGTGTGGGCGTTGGTAGGGGTGTAACCAAAAAGTTAAAGCTCGGCTTGGGTTGTGATCCTGCGGTGAGCTGGCATTTCCTAGGAGGAATTTCTTCACAGGAAAGGTGATTTGTCATCGGAATGGATGGTGTAATCACCTGGGAGGTGGTGGAGTCACCGTCCCTGGAGGTGTTTAAGGAAAAACTCGGTGCCGTGGGCTGGGGAACACGGCGGTGTTGGGTCATGAGCCGTGCCCGATGATCTCAGAGGCTTCTCCAGCCTGACGGGTTCTGCTGTGATCCTGTCGTGTTGGAGCGCTGGTGCCGTGTGCCAGCGCTGCTGCAGCGGCTGCGCTCCTGCATCATACGCGAAACGCTGTTTGAGCAGTCGGTGCTCTTAGACTGATAAGAGTCCAAAGTTTAGATGGAGAGATGGGTAGCTCTTAACTCTGCCAATAACAGACTTTTGGAGGGCATTTCAGCTTTTGAACTCGATGTTGTGTAAAATCCCGTATGGTGAATTTAAATCTAGTGGTAATTGGCTTCCTTTCTTCATTACTTTTCATATAGCCGTTTAGAAGTAATCCTGGGATAATCCCCGGGGATAATCTCCCAGGGGTCTATAGACTATAGATGGAAAACAACTGACTTAAGGTGCGAGGAAGGCTTCCTTCTTAATTGGTTTTCTACAACTTCCATCTCCAGTGAGGTTTCACTGGTAAAAATCAGTGGTACAAGTTTGTAAAAGGTAAAATTGGTGATGATTTTACACCTTGTCAGGGGCAGACGCTTAAGAGCTGAAAAAGTTTTGTGGAATGTGATACTAAAAAAACAAGTTCTTAACACAGCAGCTCAGTGGGATTTTTAAATTAGGCGGCCAAATTCTACATAGATTATCGTTGAAAGGATCGGTTGGTTCAGACGAGATTCCCATATACTGAGTGTTCTTCCTTGTGGTGGTTTAGGCTTCAGTCCTGTCAGATGTTTATTTTGTTGTTAGGATAAGGTGATGCTCCTGCTTGTGATCCAGTCATTGCCATCCTCACCAGGATGAAGGAGACTCAGGTGCAGACTTTTCAGTGTAACTGGGAGAGGTTTTGTTATATGCCTGGAAGAAGCAAATCAACGCCCAGAAGATCAGTTTTGGATATTTAAATGACAGTGCAGCCATGCTGCTAATTCTTGGACCGTGTTTTGTAGGCTTGGGAAAATGCACCAGTGCATCAATATTAAATGTTGTATTTGCTAATTTTTTAAGATTGTCCCCTAAATTTGTAGAAACCAAAGATCGTTCCATGTCTGATCTAGCTTCCACATCATGCATGGGCAAATGTTGATGATACAGTACGGTCCTCGAGTTTCATCTGTGTTCATTTAATGGACAAATATTTGTCCAAGAAGTTTAGGTGATGAAATGTTCTAAAAAGTATTTTAATATTTATTTGCATGACCTGTTTCTGTGTAGAGTACAAAGCATAGTAATTTCTTAGAAATTCTTTTGGATGGAAATGCAGGTATTTAAACAACTGATACTAACTTAAATTAGACAATACTGCAATGATGGCTTCAGGCACAACCTGACTGTTTAATGTCTAAGGTAATATCAAGACTATAAGTGATTATAAATGTTTTGGTTTTGTTTCTTTTTTTTTAAATACAGAGTTTGCTTTCTAAAGCTCAAGGTTTAGGCTCCAGTTCAGTCAAACTTCAAGGGGGCTCGCTGTTTATGAATGTTGGGAAATCAGAGAAGCAAGAAGATTTTAGACAAACACCTCATGTGAACATCAATCCCTTCACTCCCGATTCCATGTTCCTTCACAACTCTGAAGGCAAATGTCGTAGGAGGAAGAGAATACACTGGAATGAGTGAGTGACTTGTACCTTCCTTTGCTAAACTTCTATTTAGAACTACTTTTGGCTGCAAAAATTTTGTTATAAATTGCTTCTAATAAAGTATTTTTGCTTGCAGGTTGTTAGTAATGTATAGTACAGCTCTTAAAGTATGTGCTTCAAGAGGCATGATATAATGAAATAATCATTTAGCACTAGATCTTTTGATTACTGTACACAGAGGATAGACAAGTCTGTGTGCTGGTCTTTTTTTCCCTCATGAAATGGGCCATACAGAGTCTTTTCTTCAGAAGGAAAAAAAATGTATTAAATAAAAGTGTGAAACATGAAGAAAGAAATGACAAAGATAATAGCATGGCAATTTTATGAGTTTGTGTTTACAGATGTCTAGTGTTAAATTAGCTAACTAAAATTAAATAGGAGAACTAGATCTCAGAAAAATTCAACAGATTCTGGGCTTCAGTTTAAAGTTTACTTGAACCACGTTCTTTCTGGTGTGAATTTTAGCTCTTGTGGAGAGGACATGGAACCAAGCGATGGAGAGCAAGAAGAGGAAACCATGAGACCTGCTAAGGTACTTAATCTTTAAACCTTGATACTAATTTCAGCAGTTTGTATATCTGCAGATCTAAATATTTTCTTTGGTAATCTTTGCAGAGGATAACAATAACAGAAAGTAACATGAAGTCCCGGTATGAAACTGAATTCCATGAACTGGAGAAGATTGGGTCTGGTGAATTTGGCTCTGTGTTTAAGTGTGTGAAGAGGCTGGATGGCTGCATCTATGCAATAAAACGATCCAAGAAACCCCTGGCTGGCTCAGTGGATGAGTGAGTACTTCCTTTTCTTAAAACTTAAAAAGTCTTCTCTTGGTGTTTCTTCTTCGCATGTCTAGAGAAGGCATTGAAGAGGAAATTATAGAACAAATGTGAATTAAATGTAAAATAGATACAATTTTGAAGCCAATTCATTTTTTTCCCCACCCACTCCCCAGATACTGTGCAGTACTGGGGAGAAAGGCTGATTGGCCTCTCTCCTGCCAGATGTTTGTCCCAGTGTTCTGTGTGGAAACAGATTGTTCTCAAAGTGGGAACAATGCTTCCTTGCAAAGGTGATTCTTGGAGAGATGGAAGGAAAGCACTATTCCCAACTAAGTCCTCATGTCAGCTTGAGTGACATGCAGATGAGTTAAGTCAGTTTGGGGGTATTTTTTGGCATTTGTGAATGAGCTTGTGATTCAGAACCTTTCCCCGCACTTCAACAGTGTGGGGTATAGTTGTTCAAATAGTTTGTATTTTAAGTATTTGAACACACAGTAATGTGTTCAGATAGTTATAATATAAATCCCACAAGTCTTGAGTTGCACAAAATTCCATACCAGACTTACAATCTAGGGGATGTTGAGTTTAGTCAAACCCTTGGATTATGAGCATTCCCCTAGAACTTCAGTCATGCATCTCAGAGTTTGCTATTGCTTCTGGTTGGCAGGTATGTAATAGAAATGTGGCTCCCACACCAAACTGTGTTTTTGATGTTCCATATATAAAGTTTTTTAATACAGTGTAAATGATTTTAGCTGGTTGGTCATAAGTACAAATCCAGCTTAGGGTACCACAAAATTGCATAGGAAGATCTTAATTAGAAATACTTACTGGAATAAGAAATGTTACTAATTTCACCTCACAATACTCATGTGTGCTGTTGTTTTTTGTGACTAACAGGCAGAATGCTTTAAGAGAGGTCTATGCACATGCAGTTCTGGGACAGCATTCTCATGTAGTGAGGTACTACTCTGCATGGGCAGAAGATGATCACATGCTTATACAGAATGAATATTGCAATGGTAAGTAAAGAAGATGTACAGGTATCTACAAGCTCTTCACACTAGTTAGGAACTGATTACCCTACTCATAGCTCATGCTATCTTTCTCTCAAGTGACTGATACTCCTTTCTGGAAAAGGCATATCCAAAGCAAAAACTGTACAAAGTTGCAGACCAAGTCGTGTATGTTCAAGCATTCTGGAAGTACTGCGAGGTGTTTGTGAGCAGAAGAACTGTTCTTTCTTCTGTACAGTAGTACAAGCTGGAATAAAGAAAATTGCTGGAGTTACCATTAAAAAGGAGATTAAACTTGATTTCTGAAGCATTTTGCTATTGTTAATGCCCTGACAGAGATTTTTAAGCGAGAGAGAGAGCCCTTTCCCTTGTGTTGATATCCTGTTAGTGGGACAACTGCAGGAGGAAAGAACTTTATTGAAATGTTCTATAACTAAAAAGAGCATACAACACTATACTTTATGCTTACTGTATGTTGCCAGCAAGTTCTTTGTGATATATTCACTTAATTTTGGGAGCAAGTTGTCGTTTACTTTGTCAGCTGTTTGATGTAAAAAACAACTTGGTGTTTTTTTAATGGTGTTTCAGGTGGCAGTTTAGCAGATGCCATAAGTGAAAATTACAGGAATATGCGTTACTTTACTGAACCAGAACTGAAGGACTTGCTGCTTCAAGTGGCTCGAGGTTTAAAGTACATTCATTCAATGTCCCTGGTACACATGGATATCAAACCTAGTAAGTTTGTAACTACTTTACTCTCTATTGGCAATTTGCTCAGTTCATTTAATCTGCTGTAGAAAAATGAACAGTTAGCCACACCTTACTAACTGCAAATTCTTCCCTGAAGCTCTGAATAGGAGCACAAAGATGTCAGTTATAAAATTGGCCAGCAGACATAAACTGTTGAGTTTATCTTGGGCCCTTTTTGTGTAATTGACTGTACTTGCATAACACTTGGCTGCCTTCCCAGCAGAGGGGCCACAGTGAATCAATTATAGCTTCTCACCCTTTGAAGAGGGTTTATATACAAATAAAACTTCTGTGTGGCTAAAGCAAACTGTAGTGAAACTAGGTCAAGTAGAAATGGTATAGAAATGTTTCTTTTAACAATTCTGCTCTTTTTCAGGTAACATTTTCATATCTAGAACATCAGTCCCGAATATAACTCTAGAGGAAGGCGATGATGATGACTGGTCATCTGATAGAGTCATATTTAAAATAGGTGAGAAACAGCACACTTAAGTGCAAAAGAATTGCATCATCTCATTGTCTTCTGAAAAGTAACTTTCTTTTCTCCTTTCAGGTGACCTGGGCCATGTTACTCGAGTCTCTAGTCCTCAGGTGGAAGAAGGTGACAGTCGTTTCCTTGCAAATGAAGTCCTACAAGAGGTAACTGTTCTGTTTGTGGCAAGCAGTGATGTTAGGCCTGCGTGGTGTTTCCTTTAGGAAAAAAAGTGGTGAATTTACTTTTCCTTTTTTCTTTTCAAGAACTACACTCACTTGCCAAAAGCTGATATTTTTGCTCTCGCTCTGACTGTTGTCTGTGCTGCTGGTGCTGAACCACTTCCAACTAATGGGGACCAGTGGCATGAAATTCGGCAAGGAAAGCTGCCCAGACTACCACAAGTGCTTTCTCAAGAATTACTAGACTTACTAAAAGTAAGAACTCCTGTACCAGTGGCTTGCTGATAAATGTAATTTATTGTCTTGCTGGCCTTAACAAGGATTCCTTGTTTTCTTTTTCCCCAAGGTTATGATTAATCCTGATCCTGAGAAAAGGCCTTCAGCTGTGGCACTAGTGAAGCATTCAGTGCTTCTCTCTGCCGCAAAAAAGAGTGCAGAGCAGCTCCGGATAGAGCTGAATGCTGAAAAATTCAAGAACTCACTCTTGCAAAAGTAAGTAGGTTCTTGGGGTCCTTCAACAGGACTTTATTTCTAACATGTTCTTACCTGAGAGTGAAGTGGTGATAAAATAGGAGTGTCCTTGTTTGTGGGTGAAATCCACAAATCTGTATGCATGTGCATACCTGGGAGTACAAAGTGGGTCATGGAACTTTCTCCACAGAAAGAACTGCTTGAACACTAAGGGATTCTCAACAACACTTGAATATTAGTATTCAAGGCATACAAAACATTATGGTTTTAAACAAATGTTTCAGGACAGTGAATTCTTTTGTGACAGATGTAGCCTAGCTTACATCTGTATGATTCAAGTCTGTGTTTTCCTAGGTCATTTGTACATTGAAATGTTGGAAAATTACTTAAATGACCTGTTTTGAACCTAAATGGAATGGCACATCAGGAATGTTATTGGTCTAATTTGACCTGTACACAGCAGTGTTACTGGGTCACCAAAGAATCATTTGTATCCAGAGGTCATCTTGTCCTACCCCTTGCTCAAACACTCACTTTGAATTAAAGCTTAGAAAAAGAGATTCCCTTTAGGAAAGTCTGATTTCTGCATAAGTTTCAGGGAAAGAGTTAGTAAATTAATATGCAGCCATCTGACTCTTTCACTACAATTATCTTTGCATGTGTTATACATAATAGGGGGCTTTTATGAGGGAATATAGATCACTGATTTCTTTTTGAGTGATAGGTCTTGAATGAAGATGTTAATTTCATGTTCAGGTTCACTCCATTGTTACCAATTTATCTTGCCCTATTGCTAGTCTGACCACAGCCAGATGTACTAGATTAGCTGGTTATCTTTATAATATTATGAATTACATTCAAAGAATAATCAGACAATTTGTGCAGGTTCCTAAAGGGCAGATTTGCTGAGGGAAGTTGCTTGCTTGTATGAAGACAACATATTTTTGCATCATTTGAAAGAGAAAAATGGCAAAATTAATGTTCTGTGAAGATTCCTTCTGGCCTGGCAACAAGGATACATCCTTGTAAAGCCAAGAATAATTTTAAAACACTTAGCTGCAGTAATTTTTAATGTCGTGTCGCATAGAGCTCTATAAAATACTTCAGGTAGTTTGGAAGACACAAGGGATTTTTTATGTTTGGTTTGTTTTTTCTTAAATTTCTGCAATTGAACCAGTTAAAATACCACTTTTCTGTGTAAGTCATCTTTAGTGAGAAGAATCTTTTTAAGGCAAATCAGTTTTTCTACTGTGTTGTCCTCTTCAGAGGAAGGAAGAATTCAAGATTTCTAGGCAAGAACTCAAGACTTCTAGGGAAGCGTGGAAGGATGTTTTAAAACTAAATTTCCTGGTAATGTGTGGTATGGTGATTGGGCAAGCACATGAGTGTGTATCTGTGACTGATGTTCACAAGGAAGAGGACTGAAAATGGGTTGTATTCTCTTTCAGTGAATTGGCACAGTGATAATGTGGGGGTGATTAGATGGGGCACGGGTGTTAATGACTAGTACTCTGGCTTACAAGAATGGGAATTGCTTATTAAACTAAAACATGTAGCTTAAAACTGAATACACCAGTGTGCAGCAAGCTTGTAAAATTTGATTTTGCTTTGCAGCCAGATGTGAAGTGAGATTACAAATTCTAGCTTGTATAGTAGAGAAAGTTCTTTAATGGATAATTAAGAGATTGTGAAAGGAAGAGAGTATGGGGGAGGGCTGAGGTTTAGCCATATGTCAGTATTTGAAGGAGAAAAGCAGTATATGGGGGAAACCTTTATAAAGATAGCTGTGCTCTTCAGTTGGACTATTTTATAATTTTATCTTGAGTTTGATTTAACTTTGTCCTAAGCCTGGGTATTGGTAACTCTGAAACAGAACAGTTGGCAGAATGTTACACAGGGGCAGTGGCCTCAGTGATTCTGCCTTGCAGGCTCCCATTTTTGTTAGGCAGAAAAGATGGAGGAAGGTGGTGGTGATCAGCTTTTGATGTGGGTATGCAAAAGGGAAAGGATGCTTCCTGAGCTGTCTGTTGCCAGTTACCCACACCTATGTTCATCTAAGTGTCTGAGTTTCCCACAGAAGTTTAGGCGTGGCTGAATTGCTTCCTTTGGGCAAGCCTCGGTAATGAACTCTGACTTAACCTGTGCCATGTGCTAGGAAGTAAAAGCACCCTCCTGAATCTTGGTAATTGAAGTGCTGAGCTGCTTGTAACAGGCTGGATTTCAGAATCTGAGTTGGGTGAATTTTTCATTTCCTTCCCTCTCTTTCAAGAGAAAGAATATCTAGACAAGAAATGAGCATCCCACCTCTGCCCTCTGGTTGGAAACAGGTGGATGCAAATAATAATGCTCTCAGTATGACTTAAAACTGACCTAAAGTCTTGAAGTGTGACCTGGCATAGCTGGTTTGCTGCCTCTTGCTGTGATAAGCTGTATTCCTGTGGGTGCTGCTGGCTGTGACCATGTGCCTGTGTTGCAGAGAGCTGAAGAAGGCGCAGATGGCGAAGGCCGCGGCCGAGGAGCGCGCGCTGTTCACGGACAGAATGACCACGAGGTCCACGACGCAGAACCGCCCATCGCGGCTCATTGGGAAGAAAATGAACCGCTCCCTGAGCGTCACCATCTACTGACCACGGGTGCCAGGCAGCTGCAGAGACAGCCACAGCTTCTCTGCCCAACCGGAGCCGAAGGAATTGAAGGGAGCCTTCAGTTCCTGGTTTCTTCTCCTGTAGTCAGTTTTACAGTTATTGTTTCTGGTTTTTACTTGTTCTTTGTGGCTGATGCTCTATTAACCATTTGGGTTGATGGATTCGGTTACTCTCCTGTCTGTAGAGGATCCAGGATGTTATTCCATAAACCTTTCGGTTACACTGTTAGATGTTATGTTGTTCCAGGGTTAACCACTATAGTGGTGTGCTGCTTTGTAGTGTTACAGCATTGTAATAAGAAGCAATATCCCTAATCTTTTAAGAAGGAGGGAGGGGGCCTTACTTTTGATAGTTAATTTTTTTTTTGGAGCAGAGGGGGAATAAATTTTAAAAGACAGGCTTTAAGGCCACCTACAGTCAATGTACCTGATGTCAGGTAGACCTTTGTTGTGAATTTTATTTGTGTATTCAACTGGGAGCACTTTGTAGGCATTGCATAAACCACAGCTTAGGAACCTGTGGAATTAAGTGCCATGTGGAACTGCTGCTATTTTTAGTTCAACGTTCTTGCTGTAAACTGTAGCATTAAAACAATCATTTTTGTGTTAATAGGCTTCTTGTTAAAGCAATTAAGTGAAACAAATGTAAGCTGCATTTTAGTGAAGGCAGCATTTTTCTCTCAAAGCTACTGCATTGTGAAAAAAATGCACCAATTTAATATTTGGACTCTTTATTAGTGTAGGGCAATTGTTAATGTCTTTGCTATTGATGTTTTGTTCTACTTTCTAATAAGGTTCTCTGAATGTTCATATTTTCTTCAGTTGTCCATTCTTGAGGCTGTTGTATGTTTGGTTTTTTTATGTTGGAATATTTGTAAATAGTTGTTTAGTGTGTTCAGGTTGTTTTTCATTGTTTAGGTACATAAGTTTGATCATGCTTATAGTGTATTATACTGAAACTGCAGTCTGGGATGCCAGCAGACACAGCTTAACTATTCAGTTTGAAGTTCCAATATGTGGAACAGATTGTGGCCATGGAACCGGTTCTGTTATTGAACCGAGGCTGACAGAAGAACTGTTCTGATTCCTGGTTTGTCTCTTCGTTCATTTTACTTAAAACAATGTTTCCGTTTTGTGCTCTATTTGTTCTTACTAGTGCTGAATTTGAATATTAAAAGTTCTGTTTGTTTAATGTTGTGCAGCACTTATTTAACTTTGTAGTTACAGAAATAAAATACTGAGTTGGGAATATACTATGGCAAGTCCTGATGAGATATGCTTCCCACTCATGCCTAATGCTTGTGATTCCCTTTCATGAGAGTGGGACTGAGTGAGATAATACACTTACTGATAGGAGAGAAAGCTCCTACTCCATGTATTAGTGTCCATAGCAGGAATAGTATTGCATTGGGAAAGATGAAACCTCTGGAAGAAGTGGAACTCATGACTGGTGGTGGAGGAATAGAAACTATGTGAAGAAATAGCTGGGTCTGAGGTAAGGGAAAAAATGCAGGAACTGCTGAGAATAGGAAGAGAGCTGCTGCTTTTAGAAGATGGGAAGAAAACTGGCAGGAGTTGGAATATTTCAGGAACACAGTAATGGCATGTTCTGTGGCACAGAGGCACATGTAAAGAAGAGAGACAAAGTAAATAAAGGCTTAGTAGATCAGTCTACTGTGGAAGTTTTTACCTTGTTTTAGAGCCACAGGTGACTCAGAAGTTGTGCCTGAACTCTATGGACTTGTAAAATTCAGCTTTGCAATTAGCAGAAAGTAACTAAGTAAGAGTTCTCAGTTTTAGTCATATGACTGAAATTCATAGTATTGGTTTAAGGTATATGAATACTGATATTTTACTGACAACTGAATATGCAGTTATCACTAAAAAATTAATATGCTGAAATACCTCTAGGTTTTCACTTTATAAGATAGCCCTGTCTTGTGAGAGAATTTAAAATAGATGGGTTTGTTGCAATGTTTTAATGTTCTACATTAAGTGAGACCTTTAAACATACTTCTAAACAGTCAGAAATACCAGTTGCTGGGTGGTCAGTGAACTTATCTCTACAGTATAAAAAATTTTGTTTTACCTATTTTCAGTTCTGTGCTCCTTATCACCCATTTTCAGAGGCCTGAAACATCAGCAGAGGCATTGCTGTGCAAACAAGCTGTGCTTGTGGCTGGGTGAAGAATTGTCTGGGTTGCTGGGCCCAGGGAGGTGGTGGATGGAGCTATATCCTGCTAGAGGCCAGTCACCAGTGCTGTTCCTCAGGGGTCAGCGTGGGGCCCAGTCATGTTTAATGTCTTTAGAAATGATCTGGGTGAGAGGACCAAAAGCTCCCTCAGTTTGCAGATGACACCAGTTGTGCAGGAGTGATGATCTGATGGAGGGCAGGAAGGCTCTGCAGGAGGATGTGGGTAGGCTGGATCAATGGGCTGAGGACACAGCTGCAGGAGGTTCAACAAAGCCCAGTGCCAGATCCTTCTCCAGGGCCACAACAACCCCAGGCAGTGCTACAGATAGGGAAGGAGTGGCTGGAAAACTTCCCAGTGCAAAAAGGACTGGGGGGGCTGCAACACAGGCTGAAGATGAGCCAAGTGGCCAAAGGCATCCCGGCCTGGATCAGCAATAGGGAGTCTGGCAGGAGCCAGGGATTGTCCCCTGTGCTGGGCACTGGTGAGGCCACACCTTGAGTGTTGTGTCCAGTTCTGGGCCCCTCACTGCAAGACAGACATTGATGGGCCAGAGCGAGTCTGGAGCACAAGTCCTGTGAGGAGTGGCTGAGGGAGCTGGGGGTGTTTAGCCTGGAGAAAAGGAGGCTCAGGTGAGACCTTATCACTCTGTATACAACTGCCTGAAGAGAGATTATAGCCAGGTGGGAGCTGGCTTCTTTTCCCAAGTAACACGAGAGGGGACAAGAGGAAGCAGCCTCAAATTGTGGCAGGGGTGGTTTAGATGGGATATTAGGAACTATTGTTTCACTGAAACAGTTGTCAAAGCATTGGAACAGGCTGCCTAGGGAAGTAGTGGGTGGTGTCACGGGGTTACTTATGGACGTGGCAGTGCTGGGTTAACAGTTGGATTCCATGATCTTAAGGGTGTTTTCCACCTAAAAAATTCAGTGGGTCTATTATAGTGCTGGTCACACAGGTTTTGTGTGCCATTGAAGGGGTGCCCTGCTTAAACCATAGGACTGAAGTGACTTTAGATGTTTTAACTTTTTCCTATGTGCCAAGGACAGTATTTAAAAAGGCATTTCAGGGTTCTGAAGTAGTTTATGGGAGCAGTAAGATCATGATATTTTATACTGCGTTTTGATGAGCCTTTCTGATGCAGGTGATGAGGCAGTGAATCCTGGCTGCAACAATGGCTAGTGGGAAGGAGTAGAGAATTTGGGAAGTGTCTGTTAATGCTTCCCATTAATATTCCCAGCACCCAGTGATTCATGATTCAGATGTGTACTGAGTAAGAAGTGGTATCTATTTTTACTGATGTTGAAGGGGTTTCTTTTTTTAAATAAGAACAATTTTGCAGTAATTTTGGTATTTTACAAATTATTGCAAAAAGAAGACTTTTTGCAAACTTATTTCTAGGGCCAAACTTATCTGTAGTTGAGCAAGTTGCCTTTGCAGGTAGAAGAAGAAGCTTCTTGCCTCTTGTAAAAATGTAGAGTTGGATATTAGTTGAAATTCAACCAAGTATGGTGTAACAGGATGAGCTTCAGCACGTGAAGAGGGAAGCTTTAGTTGAATTTAAGAAGCAAGCATTAGAGTTGGGTGGCAAACGTGTTCTTCAAAATAGCTACATTTAATGGTTAACCATATTTCTCCTGATTTCATCTAGCTTAAATTTCCCAAGCTGAACTTTTTTGATCAGACTACATGACTTCATGAAGAACTCAAAGTGAATGTAAAAATCTCGAAAGCAGGTATTTCATACCCCTACCTCCTCCAGACATTTGTCTGCTCCTCTGTCTTCTCCAACTTCTAATGATGCATTACGGGACAACACTACCTGCTTGGTCTTCCTCAGTCTTTCTGCAGCTTCTGACTGAAAAGTGGGTGGTGTGATGGACTAAAGCTCCTACAGACTCACTTTCCTGTAAAGACACAACACCATTTAACACAGAAAAGTTAATTTAAAGTATCAAGGACTGATTCACTGTTTGGATAATTCATCTTGCAGTTCAAGCCTTTCCATTGTCTGTAGAAATACTGATGGGTTTGCAGACTAAACCATTGAATTGAATCATAAATGGTATACTTAAAAAATATTGAATCACATCTGTTGTTCAAATACTACATGAAATTCTGTTTATGCCATTCCTGTCAAAATACAGTTGGAGGTAATTTTTGTATGTTTTTTTGTTTTGTTTTTTTTGTGAGGTATCCCCCCAGAGCAGTTGTCTATGGTTTTTTTATAGTTTTTGTTGGGTTCCTTTTTCAGTTTCCTAGTATCCTCTTGCCCTATTAGATGGAATGGATCTGAATTACTAAAATGTAGAAGTTGAAATCTTACTGTCAAGTTGGCTTATTTTGGAAGCCACAGACAAGTTTTACCTGCACTTAGCAATGGAGTTAGGCACTGCTTGTATATTCCAAAGTAGGATTTCAGTGTCACAGCTTGCATTACTTTATAACACTGAAAAGTTTCATGAATAGAAGTATACTTAGGCACCCTGTCCTTGATGATCTGGGGCAGGGGAGCACCATGTGTTTGACACCCTCCCAAAAGCTGGCCAGCTGGACTTTGCCTGAATGTGTTTTGTAGTCTCCAGCAACACCTGCTGGACAGAATTGTTAACTGTGCACCGAATTTTTGTCTTTGAAGTGTTTGTGTGCTGATATGACACTTGACCCTGATTGTTAGAAGGCATTGTCCTGTTGTGCAGCAGTGACTGAGCATTCTTGCCAGCAGTAGTTCAGGTAAGAGTGTTTTCATTTGTCCATCCCCAGTCACACCTTTGGTTGTGTAGGCTTGGAAAAGGCACCCTCACAACATGTCTGTATACGTGGTTTGGAGTGCAATGTGTGCATGTGTTTAATAAACTCCCCTCTGTGTGCTACCTACAAATATCCCTGCTGCAACTGGGCTTGAGGACTTGGGACTAAACATGGCCAGCAGGGGCAAATCAGGGTTGAACCCTCCCTTCCTGCAGTGAAGGCTGGAACCCTCTGAGGCAGCGCTGCCGAGCCGAGTGAAGGGTCTCAGCTCCAGAAACAAGGCACAGAGAAAGCAGGAGGAAACTGGGCAGGACAGCACTCAGGAAACAAAGGTCCTGCTTCTGGTTGAGAGCTGGAATTGGGTAGAGATTCTATCTTCTCAAAGTATAATGGCATTGGGCTAGGGGAAAGGGAGGTGCCCCAAGGAGAGAATATTACTGGGCCTAATTAAACAGGAAGCAATTTATTATTGTTTAACATGTTGCTCAGAGATCTGAGGTTGTACACACCTAAAAATGAACTTGAGATTCTGGATAGTCTTGAAAAAGCTGAAGCATTGGCTTCAAAGATCTTCCTTTTGCCTGTCATGTGACTCCCTTACAATAGACAATATGAGCATTTAGCATGACATCTGAATTATCATGCTGGTCTGAAGTGATTTCTCTTTGACTCAAGATGAAAGCAGACTAAGTGGCCTAAATCTGAATTATGACATCCTGTGTATCCCTCAGATTGCTGCCAGACAAGGGGGCTAATGGATATAAAACCTTATGCACAGGAATATTCTATGTGTTCAACCAGCATCCTGATGGAGATCTTGTTCCTCTGTTGATTTGCAGACAGCAAAAGGCACCACTAATGAAAATATTTTAGGCAAGGTGTTTCACAGGACAGGGATTGGGGGACAGGAGAAACACCTATTATTGCCAATCTTTAGTAGTGTCACCAAGGTGATGTTACAGGTGTTGCCTCTGCAGCTCTTTCCTCTTGCCTCTTTTCATTCTCATCTACTTAGATTCAGGGCAGAATCTCCCCCTATATTTGACCCATGCCTTAGCACATGGGATTTTTAACTCCTTTTGATCTTGTAGACATTGGGTCAAGGCTGGATTGATGAGCCAAGGCCATTGTATGAGGTTGAACAAGGCAAAATGACAGGGTCACTTTGGGTCACAACAACCCCAGGCAGTGCTGCAGGCTGTGGGCAGAGTGGCTGGAGAGCTGCTCAGGGGAGCAGGACTTGGGGTGCTGGTCCACAGTGGCTGAACATGAGCCAGAGTGGGCCCAGGTAGCCAAGAAGGCCAAGGGCATCCTAGCTTGTGTCACAAACACTGTGGCCAGCAGAGCCAGGGCAGTGATTGTCCTCCTGTACTGGGCACTGGTGAGGCCTCACCTCCAGAGCTGTGTCCAGTCCTGTGAAGAGCAGCTGAAGGAGCTGGGGTCTTTAGCCTGGAGAAAAAGAGGCTCGGGAGAGACCTTATTGCTCTCTGGAACTGCTTAAAAGGAGGCTGTGGCCAGTGGGGATCAGTCTCTTCTCCCAGGTAACAGTGATAGGACAACAGGAGACGGCCTCAAGCTGCTCCAGGAGAGGTTTAGATGGAACATCAGGAAGAACTTCTTCACTGAAAATGTTGTTAGGCAGTGGAACAGGTTGCTTAGGGAAGTGGTGGAAGCACCATCCCTGGAAGTCAAAAAACATGTGGATGTGGCACTGAGGGAAATGGTTTAGTGGTGAACAAGGCAGTGCTGGGTTAACAGGGGTGCCTAATAATACTTTTCCCACCTTAACAATTCCATGATTCTGACTGACTATCTTCTACATTAACCCTGCTTAATTAGCTTTTTTCATTGGCTCTTTCCATTGGCTGCGTCTCTTTCCGATTTCCACCCCAAAATATGGTATCGAGGGTTACTGCAGCACATGTGGGACTGAATTTCCTCTTCCTCTCTGCAGGTAAGGTGTCTGTGGTATTTTGTTCTCTATGGTGAATCCTGTAACTTGGTGAGAAATACCTTAATCAGCTGAAAATGTAGAGTAAGATGTGTGTTATTATTATTACGGAACCAGGGAGGAACTGAAAGGTAACCTGATGTTTTACCCCTACGTTTGTTTTCTGAAGTTTAAATAAAAATGCATGTATTGTGCACATGTGTATAAATAGTAGAAAGCGATAGTGAAATAGATGTGCCTTGCTGTAATCCCTTTAAAGATGGCTATGAAGGTCTTAGAAGTGAATGGAAAATTCTTTTTTTTCTTTTTTTTTTTTTCGCTAGGAGAGACTAAACTGCCATTCTGATTCAGCATCTGCTGCTGTTTCCTTTTTCACCTGAAAGTACTTTAGTATTTTAAAATAACAAAAAAGACAAATTCCTCAGATGGCTTGAGAATTGGATCATGCTATTATGTCAAATATACTTACTGCTTTTTACACTCTCCCCCAATGTTTCCCTGAAATGTTTTATGGCAGGAGCAGTCTATTCAGAAACAAACACATTGATAATAAACACCAGCATTTGCTTCAGTTTTATTTTCTCCTGAAAATTTGCTGTGAAGTGTCAGATATTGGAAACACAGTTTGCTGCAAAGTTGCCTTAATAGTCTTAAATTTCTGTTTGCTTCCATTTAGTTTTCCTGTGGAGGATGAAAATGACTATTCTAGCCAAGACTGGGAAGATTTTCCCTGGACTAACAATGAGCAGGGAACTGAAGTGCCGGAATTCTTTCCTTGATGTCAGTTTAACTGACTCAGTGGCATAAAACAAAATTAGTAACGGTTCAAGTTCGTAATCTTTCCTCTGGTTAGAACTTTCCTGACAAATACTTATTATTTGGCTAACAAGGAGTAATTAAGCCTCTGCAGAAAAGACCAAGAGAAAAGTGATTGACCCCTCAAGGCTGAGCCTCAGCAGGGTCTAACTAAAGCTCCTTCCTGAAACTGTGAGTCACTCTGAGACCGTGCCAGTTTTCCCTCCCCTCAGTCATGTTTTTAACTGTGGTGAGGAAACAAAATTAGAATAAGCACAGATTTTAAATGAAGTTGCTGAGCTCTCAGACAACTTTCAGGAAAAGCAGAAGTATGTGAAGTTGCATCAGAATTTGCTTTTGTACCAGGCAAGCAATTTAGAGTTTATGTAGTGCTATCAAGGGTTTCTTGGTTAAGTGTGATTGCTGTTAATTAATGGTTAATGGATTACATGTCAATCTTATCTTCAAAGGTTCAGAATGTAAAGTCTTTGGTAAGAAGAAATCCAGATTAGCATATCAAAATAAAAGGGTTCCTTAAAATAACTCACACTTTGGGTGTGGATGCAGTTAGTCCTGTAACTTTGTTAAAGCTATTTTGGGTAAGCATAAAAAACAAACGTTTCATTCCACAGTAAGTTTGCTTGAATATGAGCTTACTTTAACTGGTTTTTCTCAGTTCAACCCTATAAAAACACTGATAATTGAAATATGAGTATGGCTATATAAAATCATCTGCTAGGTTTATGCACAATTTGTAAGCATCCTCTTGACATAACCTAGCAAGTGCTGGAGCAGCTGAGACTTGTATAAACTACTCATTTTAATGGAACATTTAAGCATGGACTGCTAACCTAGTGACCTGAATGGGACTATTTATATTCTGAGTGGAAAACAAATCCTCTTCTGGCAAAGGATTTTAGCATGTCATTTAAATCAGGAGTAAAAGAAGCCAGCAAAAAGAATGAAGAGAAAATGAAAAGCAGCACACAGGGTTTTAGTGCTTTTTTTCTGGAAGTTTTTTGTTTGGTTGGTTGGTTTTTATATGTGTGGGTGTGGTGGGGTTTCATTGTTTTCTACAATTTGTGGGGCATTTCGTTTGCATTTTGTTTTTCCACTCTATTCTTTTTACCAAAAATCCAAACTGCCAAAAAAGATCACTGAACTCTATTCAAAGCAGAGATTAAGTCCCTGCCATTAGAAGATTCATGTGTGAACTACATAAATTGCTTTTCTTTAGTGACTTTTCACAGAATGTAACTGTATTTTAATGCACTTTAGGAAGGGTCTTCTGTGTTCACTGGTGACCTTGTGGGTGCTCAGCTACCAACTTATCTGCATATACAAAAGTTGTCTCTTTCCTTCTAAAGTGGAATAGATGTCTTCTAATTGAAGAAATGCTAGTGTATGTTAAGATGGCAGACATTTCTGGTAATAGTAACAGCTATAATGTTAGGAAATCAGATTCAGTAGGAAATTTTATCCAAAAAAAATTTTATGTCAATCATATAGTTCAGAGTATCCATCTTGAGGAAAGAGCATAAATGATTACTTGTGGATTCCAAAGTCCTGAATAAATGATGGAGCAAAAGGTTAGGAAAAAGGAGGGGGAAAAGGCTGTTATTAGGGTATGCTCAGTGAATAAGGCAAATTGTGTTTGGCAACCGACTGTGCTACTTGGAGACTATAACATGTCTAAAGAATAAAAGTCTGTGGATGATTCTAGTCTCCATCACATACAGAAAACCAATATTATGATTTATCACCTCTGAGAATTAGAATTACTTCCTGCAGTGGGTTTTGCTGTCTGCTCATCTGCCTTGCTCCTGGCCAGAAGTCCACTGTACCTGGAGGATCAGTGGTCCATGCAAGTTAGGCCTGTGACTTCCCAGCTTGTGCTGAGCTGTGCTGTCTGTCCAGCCTGACCTCCATTCCCTGCCTGATAGTCCCACAGGATTTTTTGGGCAGGTCCTATGTGGTACCTGCAATGACAACCCGCTGCATGCCCAGCACTTCATCTGAAAATGGCAGCAAAGGGTTCTGGTGTGAACATGTTTTATGTTTGGCCATAGAAACAACGGACAGCGTTGTCTCCTTGTACAAAAATCCTGTAATAGCCTTAATGACCAATATGTTGTAAATTTTCCATGGGCAGGATTTGTGTGACATGCTGCACCTGGTTGATGCTGGACAGCCCACAGTTCCTGAAGGAATGTAAGGTTATCTACACTGCTCTCTCCATTATAATGTTGGCTGCAGTAAATTGTATTTTAAGTGATACTTTAGAATCGGAGTGCCTTTCTTACTGGAATCACAATAAACCAGCAACATCTGGTACAAAATAGTTGTCAAACTGCCAGAACTATTTCACTTTGAGTGCTGTTTTTGTTCTGATGATACAAATGACTGAAGACTAAAATTGGGAAAAACCTATTTTTTTTTCCCTGATGTTTATTATGTGCCTTGAGTTTGGGTTCTGTGTGAAATCCACGAAAATAAAACCTTCACGTGATCATGGGCTGTGTTCTGTGAATGAGTGCTCGGTGTGTGTGAGAGAGAGACAGAAAAGTGTGAACTTTTCTATCAATTGCAGGAAATAGTGCATGCAGGAGTCCTATTTCTCAGCCTCTGTCAGTTAGTAAGTGTTAGAGAGTTTTGTACCTTCTAAGACCATGCCCATCATCCCTCACTTCTTCTCCCCCATTGTCCTTTTCTGCAAAAGAAGCTCACAGAGATGCCCTCAGTGTGTGGCTCCTGTTTGGGCTTAGGGCTCCAGTGCATTTGGGGTTTGGATCCTGGCTGTGTTGCTGACATGATTTATGGTATTTGCTGCTCAGACTGAAATGCTAAAGACATCCATCAAGATGTACAAAAAGGCTATGCCACACTTTCTCTCCCCAAAGCCAGTATGAAGAGGTATTTTTGCCTAAGTAGACCGACCAACACAGCACTTAGACAAAAATAAAGGGACTCCATACATGGAAAAAAGACCATTGTGATCACCACACATACATCATAAATAATAATTTGCTTTTCCTACAACATGCAGAAGGAACGATGCATAAATTTATTTTGGCTTAATAATCTCTGTTGAAGTCCTTGCACAGCTGCTGCCCTCACCAGAGCTTATTCCCAACCCAGGAGCATCAAAGAAGACTTAATACAAAAAACCTACCCCAAACATCCAATAACTCTCAAAAAAGAAAAAAAAAAAAACAACTTCAAACAACACAACTCCTTCCTCTTGGTCACATTTTGTCTGGCTTCTGCTCTGGAGGTGGTGGAGCAGGAGGTTGGTTTCACTGTCTCCCTGCACAGGCACTGCACTGCCCTCTCTCCAGCTGTGTGCAGCTTTCCTTCCAAGCTGTTTGTGGGGCGGAAAAATTCCAAGAGGAAAGCTTCTCTCCTTAGTGTGAGGTACATCCTCCCGGGAACATTGCACCTGAGACTTTCACAAATCCCGTTCACAGACTCAGCTGTATTCCTGTTCTTCAAAACCCCACAGCTTTCTAGGGGGGAATTATTTGGAAACCCAGAAAAGCATCAGGCTCACTGATACATTCACGACAGCCTTCATTACCATGTAGTGCTTATTTTATCTATCCAGTAGCACACTGCATTGAGAAGACTTTAATTTACTATCTCAACTGGGGTGAAAACCCTGAACAGTATTTTAACTGTACTGAAGAAGACTAAAGCGACCACTTTTTTTATTCGCCCACGTCACAGCGAGCCACCAGGAATAAAGTCAAAGGGATAAAATCCTGCACTTGTCTATTATCGCAGTAAGACTCAAAGGCAGACCTGCGGCCGGAGAAGGAGGCGCTGGGGCGCGGAGAGGCGCGGCCCCGCCGGGCCGGGGCGGGACGCGGCTGCCGGGGCGGGGCCGGGCCGGGGCACAGCGGCGGCGGCAGCGGCCGGCAGCGGGCCGGCCATGGTGGGCCTCAAGGAGGAGCTGCTCAAGTCCATCTGGCACGCCTTCACCGCCCTCGACCTCGACCGCAGCGGGAAGGTCTCCAAGTCCCAGCTCAAGGCAAGCGGGGGGCGGCCGTCCCGGAGGGGTGCGAGGGGTCGGTCCCCGCTGGGCGCGGGCGCGGGCTGGGACGTGCTGCGGCGCCGCCTCCGGGACGCACACACGGGCGCTCGCTGTCGGGGCTCTAAATCGCGTTTTCCCCACCACGGCATCGCTGTCCCTGCGGGCCCCGGCCACCTCCGTCTCCCGGAGCCCGGGCAGGCTGATTTTCATTCCGCTCCGTCCTCCCCGAGATGTCAGTGCACAAACCCTTGTTGTGCTTCTGGTCCGCTTTCAACCGCATGTCCTTGCTACCCTTTCTGGCCAAAATCTTTTGTGGGGTGGCCACAAGGTCCCATCTATAGGGGTTGGCTGCGTCCAAGTGAAATTCATAGCTTGCCAAGGGGAGAGAGAGGTCCCACAGTGCCCTCTCATTTGGATATAAACAGGAGAATTAGTCAAGAGGCTCCAACTGTGCCATTCTTTCCTTAGCTTATACGCTGAAGTAGTGTTTATGCTCTTAAAAGAGCTCTCAGGCAGCTCGCTGAATCCAGTCCCATCTTGGCCCTGCTTTATGGGACCGTCTTGGCTTGGGAATAATAGCAGGAATCTGGCTAAATAAATATATTAAATAAGAACGCAACACCTGTTGACATTCGAGACTACTGTGGGTCCTTGTGCTCGGTGCTGGGGCTGCCGGGGCCGCAGCAATTTAGCCGAGGTTTGCGCCTTTTGTGGCATGAACTCCACGAGCGACAGTGGCCGTGCTGTGGGTGCTGTTTCCGAGCGTGGCTGGTCGCTCATGGACTTTATTTTTGGCATTATGTAATGAGGGTCCGGAGCTGGCAGCGTGCTTGCTGCAAGCAGCCTGTTCCTCTTCTCCTTTTCTTCTGCTGGGGTGATCAGGCTGTGAGATGGAGCCGAGCACGGCCAGCAGTGACTGCAGGACAGGATTCGGGCCAGACGCCAGACCTGGCTGTGACCTCGAGCTGCAAACGTGTGCAGGTCCTGGGTTTTTCACAGCGAGTGTCAATGAAAGTCAGTGTTTGTGTTCCAGCCTTGCAGGATGAACTGAAGCAGGTTGCAGAGAGAAGCTTTTTTTTTTTTTTTTTAATCGTCCTGCTTTTTGTAGGAATCCTGTTTTCCTGCCGTGCTACCTACCACACCTGGTGTGCTCCATGCACTCCCCTCTGCAGATGTGTCACCGTGGAGGCCAGTGTAAAACTGGTCTGCAGGTGCTGGCCTGAATGAAATGGCTATAAAAGCTGCCAGTGTGCTGGTGGGCTGGTACAGTGTCCTCAAAAAAAGCAGGGCTTTTTGTGTTTGTGCAGTTCTGTCTGTGACATAAAGGCTGCTGTGGGAAGTGTCAGGTGGAGGATCTGGGAGTGCAGAAACAAGTCTGAAATGAGGTTGCCACCTTCTCCTGCAGCCACCAAGAATTAGTTTTCAGGAGGGAGTAGAGGGCGTTCTTACATAGACTTTTTGTGGTAAATGCTGAATGTGGTGTCAAACTGATGGTCCTGCTGGTGAGAAAAGGTGTGCAGGGTGGCAGTAGCCCCACATGGTTAAAAAAGGGCAGGTAGGACAGCAAAAGAGAAGTTCCTATATGATAGAGGTAGGACTGTGTTGTCCTTAGATGGTATTTCCCAATGAAGTGTTTCCCATAATCATGAGGAAGATACAGCACTCCTGTAAAATGGAGCTATGATGCTTGGAGACCAACAAGTTAGTAGAGATCTGTGACATTAGAAAAATACGCTTAATAATGGAGTGGAATGGCTGTTTTTAAAGCTGATAAAAACCTTTCTGTTTTGTGAGAATGGCAGTGCTGTAACCTACTGAGTTCTTTCCTTCTCAGTAAGAAAATCTACTGGCCATGTGGCTTTGGTGTGTGTAATCCAGTATAAGGTGGTGCCATCACATTGCTGGGAAATTCCTAAGGAGAATACATTTGGTTGTTAAAGGGAGTGATTTTTAGTTACTCTACCTAGAGATGATCTTTGATCCCTCCATAAAAATAAATAATTAACTTTAAATGATATGAGAAAAATAAATATGTGTGTGTTCTGTAGTTGAGGCCCTGCTGCGAAGGGCTTGCATCACACATTTGTTTTCAGTAGATCTAGAGCAGGTGGATGGAGGTGAGTCAGTTTGGTCTGTTTCGTAGTCTGGAGAAACAGCAAGTGCTTGAGGGCAAAAATGGGACTTGCTTGGAATAGTAAGGACGTCATGAGATGTCTTTTATCCATTTGTATCTTTTGTGTATGTTCTGAGCTACTGAGAGAGGAGATAGTCAAATCAGTCTGTGTAATTTTGAATATTGTCTTCTTCCAGTACGCATGGAATTTTTTGTTTGTTTGTATGGGGTTTTCTACTTTTTTTCAACTTAAGCAGTTCTACTTCTAGTCTTCAGAAGTTCTACTGTTATGCTGGCTGCAGCTCTTAGTCTTTTTTCCTACATCAGCAGAAACTTTGGTGTCTTCTGTTCTTAAATTACAGCTTTAAAACTGGACACAGTCATTGTATTGCCAGTGTGTTTTTTGGCACGTTCAAACACTCATACAGCAAGGCTCAGGTGTAGGGTTGTGTACACAGTTACAGCTGCTGCTGTGAGTCCAACACGATCTACATGCAAATTGCTTCCTTTCCTACACTTACATCCAATTTCATCTTTCTTACAACCTGCAATTTTAAAATTAACTGTTTTAGAAGTTTCTCTAAGGTACCAGCATTAAATCCACTTTTTATCTGTGTCTTGAAACACTGTAATTTTAAATACAGTTCCACTTGACAGCCAGCAAAACTGCTTGTAAGGTGTGTGTATATGACTGGATCTTGGAAAAATACACCAATTAGTTTTTACACACTCTCTGGAAGCTCTTCCACATGTTGATTTGTGACTGTCTCTGCTTAGGCAATGGGTTTATTTTGGTGTTCTTGTTTCACATGCTGCATTGGGGTGTATTTTCTGAGTCTTGGGGTCTTGGACTCCTGGATGCTATCTGCAGAATGTGGATGGTGAGCCACATGTGAAAATACTGTCTCATTCAGGCCTGTGTTATAATTTTGGATGACCAAAGCTACTTGTCAGGTTTCAAAAATTTCTACCTGTCTGTTCTCATATCTGGGTTGTTATAGGCTTATTATACCTCTTATGTTTGCTTTGCCTTTCCCCTAGATGAGAAGTTGGTGGCCTGTGGGAAGAGGAAGAATGGTGCAATCAGGGGTGAGAGGGGTGGTCTGACCACAGAGGAAGACCTTGAACAATGCAGTGGGCAGGACCCCGGCCGGACAATCGGCTTCGTGCAGCGGTGCAGGGCAGTAGGAAATTAGTCACTGTGACTCACGGGGACAGGGTCCTGCTCTGGGGCTCGAAGTGTGTGTATTAGGGTAGCCATGAGCTCTGCTGTCTGTGAGGTGAGAGGGAGGGATGCTGTTGGGCCAGGAAAGCCCAGGCAGCCTGTAGACTAAAACAGGGAGCTTGAGGAAATGACAGGGCCATGAGGCTGTGCTCGAGAGGAGCAGCTCCCAGTGGATCAGCAGCCTGTTGAACCTTGAGCCAGCCTGTGCACAGGTAGCCAAGGTGGCCAATGGCATCCTGGCCTGGATCAGCAGTAGTGTGGCCTGCAGGAGCAGGGCAGGGATTGTCCCCTGTACTGGGCACACCCCTGTGAGACCACACCTCAAGTGCTGTGTCCAGTTGTGGGCCCCTCAGTTTAGGATGGACATTGCAGTGCTAGAGCAAGTCCAGAGAAAGGCAACAAAGGTAGTGAAATGTCTGGAGCACAAGTCCTGTGAGGAACAGCTGGTGGTGTTTAGCCTAGAGAAAAGGAGGCTCAACGGTGACCTTATCACTCCACAACTGTCTGAAGAGAGCTTGTAGCCAGGTGGGGATTGGGCTTTTCTTCCAGACAGCCAGCAAGAGGACAAAAGCTTCACCACAGGAGGTTCAGGTTGGACATTAGGAAGAATCTTTTCACAGAGGGGCTGATTAGATATTGGAATGGGCTGCCCAGGGAGGTGATGGAGTCTCAGGAGGTGTTGAAGGAAAGACTGGACATGGCACTCAGTGACATGGTTGTATTTGGTCATAGGCTGGACTTGATGATCTCAGAGGTCTTTTCCAGCCTAATGAATTCTGTGATTCTGTTTTGTCAGGGAAGATGTAGAAGAAAGGTGCAGTACATGGAATATGTTTACAAGGAGCTCTTCCTGAGCGCTGGGAGCCCCAGGACACAAAGGCAATTCCCTTGTCTACTTGGGCAGATGCAGGCTGACACCAGGATGTGACTGGAGACCAAGGGGGATTATGCAGATAATGAAGGCAAAAGGAAGGGTGAGGTTGTTGAAAATGGTGATGAGGGGTGTGCAAGTGCCCAGGGGTGAAAGGAGCAAACGAAGGAATGGGAGCTGATGTGGGTGAAGGGCACAAGTATCAGGGACCTGGGCTGGTGGAGGCTGGGTTGGAGTACACTCGTGCAGCTGGGAAAGAGGCTGCTGCAGTAACCCTAACATTAAATGAGGCTCCATATGGGATATGTGCTGCCTGAGAGGATAAGGAAGCTGGACCTTGGGGTTGTGATGATGCAGGGTATGGTGTGTGTACGGTGTACCCTGGATGAAAAGACCTGGTGCTTGTGACACCGGTCATAAAAGAAAAAGGGAAAGTGCTTGTGAGTAGCCTTATTCTGACTGTCTGTCTGGCTGCTGACATGGATGTTAGGGAGAGATGAGCCAAGAATGTCTTGGAATGAATTCACACAAAGCCACTGAATGGAGCTGTCGGGATCTGGGATGCCAGCATTTTAAAAATTGAAAAAGAGACGGAGAGTGGGAAAACCCCCCCTGAAAGATGGAAAAAAAAAAAAAGAGAAAACTACCAAGAAGCTGACAATAGCTGCTGCAGGATTAGTCTGCCCTGGTAATGCTCCCACTGTCACCTGGGCCAAATTTTTGTTACTGAGCAGTAAGTAGTCTAACAGATCCTCCCTCTCTCTGTAGAAATGCAGGTCACTTTTATGAGACATGGTTAAATGGAACTACTCAGATGATAACAAATCAACTCTTGCTGAAAGTTTTGGAAAATGGGAATTCAAGAGAGGAGCAGCTCTGGCAGAGTAGACCTGAAGGTAAAGCAGCATGAAACAGGGCATAATAAAGTAAATCCAAGTCTGTCATGACCTTTGGCGTTCAGCTTGCTTGTATTTGTATTTGGAACAGAACACTTCCAGTGTTCCCAGGGAAAGATGGGATACCATCAGGCATCTTTCTTAAAAACTTTTTCTTGAAAGTGAAGAAGCTGTTGTGCCTGGAGTGCACTGGTGTCATGAACCCCCTGCAGGCTGCCTGTGCTGTCTCAGGCCCCATTTTGGGGACCCCCATGTGCTGCAGCAGAGATAAGTCTCTGGGCTGGGGCAGGAGTTGGCTTTGGCATGAAGGTAAATTGTTAAATGTGGCATCCAGAGCATGATAAATGCAGAAGGAGAAAGCTGTCTAGCAGCCCTGTGGGCACTGGGGGAATAATCCTGACTGGTGCAAAGCTTCCTCATGGTTGATGCAGCTTCTGCAAGTCAAGGTGATTCTTTTGCACCCCAATTAGTCTGGTGCTCAGCTACTTGGTTTTTTTTTTTTAATTGTTAATTAACATAGAGTATCTTCTGGTCCAGATAATGTGATTTGAGAAAACAAAACCAAACCAAATGAGACCTCAGGGCAGAATTTTTCTGGCTTATCCTGCACGTGAAGAATTCAGCTGGTGCTTGGCTGTGTTACAGAATGCCTGCTTTGGCAGGCACTGAGGAATTTCCTGAGTTATGAAAAGAGAGCACTGGGCACCAGAGAAATTGCAGATAAGGCAGATCTTAGAAAATCATTGAAAGTGGAATTCTTTCCCGGTAAGTTGGTCACTTGATGTGGAAAGCACCTAGGCTTCTGACAGCCCAAGCAGAGCAAGAATACCAAAAAAGGGAGAAGACAAATATGTAGAAAGGATGTGATAAGAAAGTATTTTATCAAGACTTTTTAATTTTCTTTGGTAGTAAGCTGAAAACAGTCATGCTTTGAGAATATTTTTATTAACTGAGTATTTTTTTAGTTATAGTATTAGCAACTCCAGTGTGGTTGGAAACCAATGATCATCTCTCTCTCTCAGAAATTCAAGAATCCCTCAGGCTTCTATAAATAACAGAAGAAGCCTTAAACAGAAGGGGAAGCACATAAGATAGTACATTCCCCCAGCCCCACATGTAAATCACGTGTACTCAAAAACTTGATCATGTTGGAGACAAGGATGGATTGAAGTGAAATACACTGTTGATGGAGAGTGGTGTAAAATGTGATAACTTCTAAATGCTCTTGCTGCTTTAGGATGTGCAGCTTTTGTTGTGCTATGGCTGATGCTGTTGTTTAATTCTTTCTATCTATTTCTCATTAGCTCTAATGCCTTAGTGTTAGCATACATCTGTATAAATATGTATTTCTCATGGAAGTGTCTCCTTTTCTGAAAGCAAGTTTAACTTCGGAGGTATGTAGAGAGGAGTTCTTCTTTGAACTGAATATACATCTTGGGCTATATTTGTAACATTTTCTGCTAACTAGCACTTAGATTCTGCTGTCTCCTTATCATGTATCAGAATAGTAAATGTACAGTTTCTTTTTTCTTGGGGGTAGGTGGGTGGGGGAAAGCCCAGACATTTTAAGTGTGTAGCTTTGGTTTGATTTCCTAGGCTTTGACAACTTCAGACTTTCACTTCTTCTTTTACAACTACTTCATCTTTGATCATCTTTTATGTCTACTCGCCTGAATAGACATCTGTATAAGTTTTCTGCACATTTGCTTTTTTTACTGTTTTCTCTTTGCATCATTTTGGTCTGTTTTTAAAAATTCAATATAAAATCACAAAATTCAGTTTCACTTTGTTCCATGTAGTTGTTGATTTAAAAACAAATAATAGCACTGGCAGCATACCTTTTGAAAAGATGTGATCTGTTTTACCTTTGTATCATACTTTTAGCTGTATTTTTTGCCTTTTTTACATTTTTTTCCACGCAAACCGTGGCAGGGTGTGTAATATGAAACACTTAACCCAGCTCATGTTGGTGGTGCATGATCTTCAGAGGCTCAGCTCTGCATCATGCCAAGGGGTGATGTGGGCAGCTTGTTACAAGTCTGACCCAACTCCAGACAGTGTGGACAGCCAAAGGGAGGGATGGTGCTTTGCTGTTTTTTGGGAAGTTCTGGTGGCACAGGAGTTGCTACTGCCCAGGCTCTGCCTTCATGTTGGTACTGAGGTGTTGGTCTGTGCTTGCAAAGCTCAGCTGAAGAAGTTGAGATGTGCTGGCTAGTTAGTTTTTAGTAATTCAGTATTTCCTTAAAATTAGTCAAGCGTGTAGTCTCTTCTTGAAGGTCATTTCTCAAGAACAGACATGAGTCTTAGTGGGTGTCAAGTTCGTGACATACTTCATGCAAATAGCCTTTTAAAATAAAAATTTGAGAAGCACACCTAAACCCTTCCTCTTTCTGTAGCATTACTTTCCTTTGCCAACTGAAACATGGGGTCAATGTTGAGAAGCAGCCCAAAAGCAAGCAGATGAGAGAAACCCATAGTTTTTGCTTTAATATGAATAGTCTTTTCTTTGTAAACTAAAGCTACATATTGACTTGTTTTCTTGGTTACTCATTTTCACAAGATATAAATATTTATATTTTCAAAGGCTAGGTGTTTGTGGTTGTTTTGATAGCTATCTGATTTCACTCTGCAAATATTATTCTGGTGTTCCTGCATGTCTCTCCTGTTTTTCAGCTGCATGGGGATACATGTACAAAGGGGAGCTTGTATAGCTGCATTTGTAGCTCTCTAGGGCTGGACCTCTCTGTGCTGACATTGCTTCTGTAACAATCAACTCTCTGAAACCGTCAAATCAGAATTTTTTTAGTTATGTTTTGCAAAACTTTATGGGGCAGAAGTTGTGGTGACATCAAAGTGTCACGTTGCACATGGTTTGGGAGTCACAGGTCTGCTCTGCAGGGAACACGCCGTGGTTAAGGCTGACAGCAGTGCTGCTGGTTTCTCTTCTGTCCTTAGGTCCTTTCTCACAACTTGTGCACAGTGTTAAATGTTCCCCATGATCCAGTGGCCTTGGAAGAGCACTTCAGGGACGATGATGAAGGACCAGTTTCCAATCAGGGTTACATGCCTTATCTAAACAAATTCATCTTGGAAAAGGTAAGTTTTGAATTCCTGTGTTCTGTGCTTTCTTGTAAGCTTTTGTTGTTAGAGTGTCTTTGTGATAACTGGTGCCTGCTGGTGTGAAGACACTGGTTGGGAGTATGTCTGTGGGGTCCTCATG
Source organism: Chloebia gouldiae (assembly GCA_003676055.1). NCBI lineage: Eukaryota > Metazoa > Chordata > Aves > Passeriformes > Passeridae > Chloebia > Chloebia gouldiae. Next base: position 322,794 of record QUSF01000061.1, read on the forward strand.
GGGTGGCTACTCTGGAGAGCCTGTGCCTAAAAATAGAAGGGTGTGCTGTTCTCTACCTCTTCTCTCCTTGGTTTCTATTTCCTGTTACATCTGGCCCTTGCCTAAGCTGTGTTCATGCAGAACTGTGCTCATATTAATTAAGTGTAGGCACACAGTGGGAATTGGGAGTGGGGCTGTGGCTGAGCCTCATCCCCAGTGGGCACAGCTGTGAGAAGCAGGTGAGCAGCACTGACAGCAATGAGCCAGGGAGTGCCCAGGGTCACTGACCAAATACCAAAGGGAACAGAGGGCACACGGGTGCAGTGCATGAGCAATGGTGGGGGGGGGGATATTAAAGGTTGGGCTGAAGGACAAGAAGGGCAGAGGTTTGAAGCCTTCTAAAATTGTATGGTGATACTCTATGTATTGTGGCTGTCTCAGCTGTGATATATGCTGTGACAATAAAGCACCTCAACCTGAATTTATCTGAAAGTGTCTGGGAGCTATAGGTTGTTCCACTT
>QUSF01000061.1:323693-392697 GCA_003676055.1 Chloebia gouldiae
TCCCCTCCCCTCCATCGTGTTCTAAAATAGGTGGTCACTGAGTTTGAAACTTAAGAAGCCCCAAACAATGATCTTCCTGCTTGTTTTCTGTCCTCTGTTCACGTACTGGGGTGAACAACAGCTGCAGCTCACATGACATCAGCTTCAACACCACTGATTTCTTGTCCACTTGAGGGCCAGCCCCAGAAACCCTCAAACTTTGATGTTGTGGCTGCAGAGACACTGCTGCTCTCTTTTGTTGTGTGAAGAAGTCCTGAACAGACATACTGCCCAGAAGTCCAATGCAGCAATTACAGATGATGCAAACTCCTCAGCCCCATTTGCTGATTTCTGCTCCTTCCTTGAATAGTGGTGGAAAATGTGATACATATAATGCAGTCTGGCAGCTTATGTCTAGCAAAGACTGATCAGCTTCTCTGCCTCTGTAGTCTGTGTTTCTCTCATACCCAAAGAGCATGAGAGACATCTCAAGAGTGTCCTGTTTGATGGTGTGGGAGTTGTTGGCTTTTAAGACATGTAAAGGTACCTCATTACTGCCTTGGTTGTTTGATGCTGAAGAATCCTGCTTTGTCCCTAAGAAGTTGTGATAGCCTTTCTGTGTCATCTGGGCTGTCCGAGATCTCGTGGAGACCAAGCAGTCTTTTTTCCAAATTCTGGGAAAAAAGAAAACGCCTTAATTTATTTTGACCAAAGGATTACAGTGGGAGAGGCTGAACCACAGTGGGTTAATACTCTTTGTAGACAGTAGCAAGCCATTAAATAAAGAAAACCCAAAAGAGATATGTATGGCTTTTTCAAATATAAAAATGCTTTATTGTTAAAGGGCGTTTCAAGGGAGGATAGTTATGGAAATGAAAAGCAAAATTGCATTTAAGTAACACTTTTATCTGAAAATGACAGATCTGGCTATGTAAGTAAGAAGGTTTGAAAGGAAAGAGCATGACTGTGTGTAATTTCTTGTTTAGTATTATTCATATACTGATCTGGCTTCCAGTCATTGCCTGTGATATATCCATATCATCAGTTAATCTTAAAAGATGAAAGTGTTAAGGAACAGGATTAAATTATCTGTAACTTCATGTTATTTGATCTTGATGAAATACTTGTAAACAAGAAAATTAGTGAAGTTGTTTGGATAGAAGGCTGTCTGTTTGGACAGGAAAAATCTTGTCTGTGACTTTCCTTCTTTTAGAGATGAGTTTACATCAGTGCCAAAAGACAACATACTGTGGGATGAAGTCACTGACTCATTGCGTGTCTCCTTTGTTTAAAACAAACAAACAAAAAGAAGCAAACAAGAAACTCCTTCTTTATTTTTCCAAGGCCTAATCTGTTATTTTAGTTGGGGTGATTGTAGAAAAAATGCTGTTAGTATAGTCTAGTAAGCAAAGCTATTAAAGAAGGAGTGATGCTTTATACCCCAGACACACAGGAAGTTCTCAGTTTCCAGTCATGCATCTTCCAGCAAATTTATTGATTCAAGCAAGAGCCACTGGCTCAAGAAAGGATTTTTAATCTTAAGATATTTTGATTTAAGACATTCATAAATATTTAATGTATTATTTCTTAAATATCTTTAAATAGTTGTATAACTGTGACCTAGAACTTTATTGAGAGGACTTTGTAACCTTTGGAATTAACTTATGTTGTACTCTTAAGTGCAGTAGTAACTTTTTAGTTTTTGGTGCTGACTGACCCTGCAATAAAGCTTCCTTATATAGAACCAAGGAATCATAAAGAAAAGGACAATTGTGAAGAAAGACAAGGTAGTTAGGTGAGGTACATTTGCTACAACTAATTTCCTTTATTCGCATAGGCAATTTCAATAAATGATTTGAGTAATTAGTATTGTCTGATGATTTCCAGTGTTATGCATCTTGTTACTCAGCAGATAGATGTATCTAGAATTTTCTTGCATATGAAACAAAACCTGTCTTGTTCTGTAAATGTCTCTTTCAGGAGGGAGCTGTGATTTGCCAATATAGTGTCTTCATAATTTGTTTTACTTGGTTCCTTAACCATATTTTAGCATGTTCTATTATTTGCAATGTATATCTTTAAAGACCAATTGGAAATGTTTCCTTTTCAATGATAGCAGTGGTAGTATTTTACAGCAGGCCTTATTCAGAGCAGAGTGAGAGGAGACAAAGAAGGACATTGTTCAAACCTCAGGTTATCTCATCTTCCAGGCAACTTTATAAATGCAAGTTACACTACCAATGCTTGTTATGTTTTTGGAACTGTAATTTTGGAGAGCCAGGGCTTGTGTGCTGATGTAATTACTGTCCTGAATAATTCCGAAACAGTGTCTCTGTTCTGGATGACACATGGGCCCCACAAAGTCCATTTCAGAACCAAATCTGGATTCTGAAAAAAAGACTTGCATATCTGAAGTGGGATTGCTGGCACTGTGAGAGCTCTTCCCCTGTGGTAAAATGGTTCTGAAACCTCCTGCTCAACTGGTGCACAGTCCTGGTGGCAGGAAGGTTCTGCAGGTGACCTGGGCTTTTGACAGGAGTGTCTGAGGTGCTGCAGTCCTGCTTTGCTGTGGCAGCAGAACCCTTGCACCACCAGCACATTTCCAAGGTGGAGCTGCTCACTGTCGGCAGGGGAAAAGCACTTTTAGAAAAGAAGTCCTGGTTCATTGGGCAGGGTTGAGAGGACACAGAAAAAGCACAGGCAAGAGTAGCCAAGGAGTGAAGTGGTGGCCAATAGAATAGAGAAGAAGGAATCCTGACTTGTAGCCCTTCATCCAGAGGGTGTTTGTTCGTTTAGTCGGTGTTTCATTTAAGATCCGTGTTTCTTGTGCAAACGAGACAGATGCTGAACTTGTGGCTGGAGCAGCTCTGGCACCTACAGCTGCCACCTCATTCAAAGGACAGCCTCTTGCATCTCCACTCAGGTGATGGCCCCTGCAAGCATGCAAAGTAAATGATTTTTGTTCATAGTCTCACTCTCTATGCCTGGAGACTGTTCTTGTCATCAGGTTGTTTACTTCTTCCTTTTTTTATCTTTTTTCCCCTCCACCCACATCAATTCATTGACTTCCCATGTCTGTCACTGAGTGAACCAGTGTGGAGTGGTCACTATATTTGACTGCTTACCAGACTGGCTAGGAAATCAGACAGTTTGCATTGGTGTTCTTCAAGTAGCTGAGGTCTGTGGTTTGACTTATCATTAAAAAAATTACTGACCATTACTGGTCTCACTACCACAAGGGGTACAAGAACCTGTTTCTTAGATGTGTTTTCCAAAATCTCAAAGGGCCTATATAAATAATTCACAGATCTATAGATGCAGCTGCTAGATATGATAAAGGATAATGACAACAAGAGGAATTTTTGTATCAGTGAGGTGAAGGTTTGCAAGCCAGAGAAAAAGCAAAGGTTTTAAGTGGATTAGCATTTGAGGAAAAAAATTATTCTCTGTTTATAAATACTCTGCAAGAATTAGTTTGAGTAATGTGAAGTAAAAAACATACTAAAGGTCCTTCCCAATTGTTGCTCTCCTGTATTGCTTTTAGCATATCCACATGTGGATTTGGCTATGCTAGTTTCCAAATTTGCTATATAAAATCTCAGTAACTCAGTACAATAGGAGGGCAGCTGGAACTAAGTTGTGGATATGGTTTGGAAGCTGATGTGCTAGAGGAAACACAGAGTGCACTGTAGACTCCTTTCCATGGAGTCAGAGTGTAATTAACTCAACCAGAAATTGGAGGTTGGATGTCAGTTTTGCTAGGAGGAATTCCTTATTTTACTCCATGCAGGAAGTCAGACTAGGTTGTTACAGTGCTCTTTTTGGGCCTTGGTGTTTCATGCAAACTACAATTTTCTCGCTGCTTTTTATATGATGAAACCTGATAAACTTTTTCTATCTGCTATTCTGTGCCATTTGTACATATCAATTTCTTTGTTGTTCTTCAATTTCTTTCTTTAGGTTCAAGGGAACTTTGACAAAGTTGAATTCAACAGGATGTGCTGGACTCTCTGTGCTAAAAAGAACTTCTCTAAAAGTCCTTTGCTGATTAGTGATGAAGATGCATTTAAAGTGTGGGTTATTTTTAACTTCTTGTCCGAGGACAAATACCCTTTAATCATTGTACCTGAGGAGGTAAGGAACAAAAGCTTAAACTTTTTAACACCAATTTGCCTAGTGTCCCAGTTGAACTGTGTTAAGTGTGGCACTCTGTAGAGATTTGAGAGGAAATATTGTTTAATTTAAAATTTTTATTCTCTTCTTTTTGTATTGTAAGGCCTCAGATGCATTTCTCTGTCTTCCAGTGTGGATATATGGGGATTTCCACAGGATACTTGAGATATTGGTAGCTCTGTGTGTCTGTCATTTAAACAGCCTGGACTAAACAGGATAAACACACATGCATGGATATGATCTTTAATCACTGCACTTGCTTATAGGTGGTTGCAATTTCACAAGGTCTGTGTGATTCTGAAAAAAAATGCCCTCATCTGTTCTGTGTTACTGGGACTTGCAAGATGAGTCTTCAGTCTCATGTCACCCTCCTGATGGAGAGGACAATACAAAATTTTCTGATGGTGTCTGTTTCTGATAAAACCAGCCAGCCCCTGAACACTTGCTTGAAATGTGTGAAGGAATAATACCAGAGGGATCTCTTTATCCATTCAGTTAATGAACAAGTATTGGCAGCACTCAAATAGGTATTTTTACCCTAAAGCGAGATTTTGGTATCTCCATTATTCTCCCCCTTGGGATGGGTGGGGACAGAAGCAGAAAGATCAGAACTGTTGGCATAAATAATCCCTTGAAAAACTGTGGACACAAATCCCATTGGTTTGCAGTTCAGCACTGTAGGATGGAATAATAAATATTTGCAAGCTGTTGAACAGCCAAGGATCAAAACAGTCTGATTAAAATGCCACTAACAACATTACTGTTGGACTCCAAGGTGTTGTGCCAAACCCTCATGTACAGATAGCTCTCCTAACAAAATATACTGTTCAGTTTTGCTTTCTCACTTTTTAGCAGGAGACTTTCACTCTGCATATTGCTGGTTTTGCCAGACTGGCCCATGCCAGGGCCCTACCTGGAATGCTGTATTCCCATGAGAAATGAGACAGTCTTCTTGCTTGCTTTCCCATTTATTTCTGTTGGTTCTGGGAAACAGGGATCATGGTTATAAGAGCTAAGACAGCTCCCTTCTTAGTGGTGCTGTATTTGTTTGGTAGGTCAGAACCACTAATAAATGCCAAAACTAGGACTCAAATCCACGTCTCTGGTTTGTCAGTGTGTTCCCTGCTGTGCAGCCTGGCTTACCTGTGCCAGACATTTCACATCTCCTAAATTGCTGTCATGGTTAAATGCTTCAGCACTGCCAGCTCTGGGGCGTTGCTCCCCACTCCTTCTCCACCAAGGAAGCCCCAGATTGGTGCTGCCTTCTGTGGCTGCTGCCAGGTAATAGGAACATGTCTGCACTGGTAGATGTGCTGCAGAGCCAGCACTGAGCTGAGAATTTCCTGATTTCCAGATTTTGTATGTGCTGTTGTTTGCTTTCCTTCCCCTCCTTAATGTCAAGGTTAACCTGTATTGCTCTTCTATTTGGATTATTTAAAAATTCTAATTGTGGATCTGTGTCTGCATCTTCTTGGTTACAGCAAGATTTAAATTGTGCAATTTGTTTAAAGAAAGCTTAAAGAGCCTGACTGACAAAGAAAGGCTGCTCTGTTCTTATCATCTTATCAATGCCTGTATTCACTCCCTCTTCACTCAGACCACACAGGTAATGTAATCAGCCACTGGAGGAATGCTGTCTGTTGAACACACTCCTTTCTGCTTTGCACTGGTCCTGCATCAGGTTCTCTGTACTTCTGGAAAATTTCACATTTACTCATCTACTCTCTGCACAAAATTCCCAAAGTAAAAATGCTAAGTCTCAGTTTCAGCCAGTTTTGCTTTTTCTCAGATGTTTTGTATCTGCCTTTTTGACAAAATGGCTTGCAGGTCATGTATACAGTGAGGGGATTTTTACAAAGGGAAGGAGAGGAGAAGGGGGGTGGAAGCACTGCTGTTTGTGCTGTTGGTGTTTTGCTGAGAGCAGTGTAAAGCTCTCATGTGTGACTACAGCTTCCCACCCAGGGAGCAGGCTCTCCTGCCCTGCCCGACTGCTGTTCTTACCCTTGGCTGAGAATATTGCGACACACATCTACTGCAGTTCTGGCTCAGACATCCAGCTGTTTGTGTGGGATCTGGCTGTTTCCCCTCCTCCCTCCCTTCCACTTGTTGGCTTTTGTTTTGGTTTGTTTTTTTTTTAATTGTTTGTTTCTTTTCCACTTTGTAAGTAACTGAGAAACTTGCCACATGCTTTCAGTTTGGAAGGGTGATCCCTTGAAGATTTTTGCATCCTATATTGAAAATTACATGACTTCTTTGGTCCCCAGGGAATATATTAACACAACTTCATGTGGCTGTAAGGATGCCTTTTCTTCCTCCTTGGAGCAGCTGCTCTTTGTGACATGCTTGGGAGTCTGAGCAAAGTGAGGAAAGGAGATACCAGGAGAGAATCTGAAAGCAGTGGGGGGTGATGCAAGGGCCAGAAGTTGCTTGTTTAGCAGAGGCCAGGCTGAAAGCCAGAGACAGTGACTGGCCTGTGCTCCTCACCTGCCCTGGAAGAAGGGATGTCAGCCCTTCACTTGTGTGAGTTAAGGTTTGTAAAACCCAGTCTGGGGAAGGGATTGGCTTGGAGTGTGCAGTTTTGGAATGTGACCTCAAGCTTGAGAGGATCCCTGTGTGTACGGGGAGAACTCAGGTGACACAGAGACAGAGACTGGCTGCAGGGAGCACTGGGCACAGCTGGGAATGGCCTTGCTCTCCAGTGTTCCCTCTGCTGCCTACTGCTGGGCAGCTGAGAGCACTTAGAAGAGCTGGCAAGGAACAGAGATCCATGAATGCCTATTTTGCAAAGGTGCTCATGTGTCAAGGCAGAAAGCAGGGACTGGCTGGGAGCTCCTTCCCCTCCCCACTGCCAGATTGTCCATTAGATCATCTAAGATGCAGACATCCAAGTGTATGTTTCCTTCAGCTCTTACAGGCATTATCTCTTCCACGAGAAGGATGAAATGAAGGAAAAAAGGTGGAAAGAACTGAATCTGTAAGAGGAGAAGTATTTCTATTTTGTCATGAGCTTTCCTTAAAAGTCACCTCTTAGTTGTTACAGACTTATTTGTGTGTCTTGGTATTTTTAACCAGACATTTTCTGTTTTATAACAAGGTTTTCAAGCACTTCCCCTTTCTTATTTCTGGACATGTGACTGCAGCCTTGGGAATGCTTTGTTGCCTGAGAGCTGTGGTGTGTGGTTAGTTGTGTTTCTGGGCCATTCTTCGTGGTGAAACTCAGAGATACACACACACTGCAGGCTGCATACTCAGTGTTGTAATCCCATTTTCACAGTTTGTTTCAAATAAGCCAAACATGTTTGCTGCTTTTGGCTTCATGAGGAAAGATCTGTACAGTCATTTTTCACTTGTCCTCCAGTCTTCAAATTTATTAACAGATGGCATTTCTAATCCTCCTAAGAGGACTAAGCCTTTTGTGGCTTTTTGTGCATGTCAAAATGAGGTGATGTTTTCTTAGCCTGGGGAGGTGAGAATCTGATCCAGTGGTGATTCTTCTGGAGTGTTTTTATGACCATGTTTGCTTCCTTGTTCTGCATTCTAGTACCAGAAACTGAAACAGTGAATGAAATACTGGGAATTGACCCTTGGCCCTTCAGAAATTACATAAAAACTGATAGCAAGAGAATGAAAGCTGCTTGTGTGGGGTTTAAATTGACTCATGATCTCTAAAAGTTGATGACAGTGGTTAGGAAGATTTTTAGTCACTTGCATCAGTCACTTGGTTAGGAAGACTTGCATCAGTTCTTCCCATTTCACTGCCTTCTTCCTTGGTTGCTGCATGAAATAGTTTTCAGCTCACACAGCAGGTTGTTTCTTGAGTTGACCTTTACTGTACTTCACTTAACACTGATTTAATTTTGGAAAAAAAGAAACAAGGTAGTGGCTTACACTGGATGACAAACACAATTCCTGGTGTAAAGGAAGAAACAAATATTTGACTTAAATGTAAGTGATGTTCTGATGGGGTGAGGAAAAGGAGTTGATGATGACTGTGAGAGGGGATATGATTGCTTTCACTGTTGTGGCCCAGTAACATACACTCCCACAGAGTTTTGTACAGTGTGAGTAGACTTTTGACATCTACTTTGTTAATGTCACACACCTTATTTGAATAGTGTGAGCCAGAATAGTCTTGTGTGCTGTGCTCTGCTGGGCATGAAGGCTTCCTTAGCATTATTTTTCTCATTCTAAGAGACCCACTCATATCAGAAATATTTGTGAAAAGCAGGAATACCTGGAAAAGGAAAACAAACAGATACTGAAACAAGGGGAAAAGAAAGTGCCCTCTGAAAGAAGCTCCCAAACAGACTCGTGTTAGAGCTCTGTTCTTTGTTACTATTTTTGATTTCTCTTGGCAAAATGCTGGCTGAAAAATTTGAGATGGAAGCTGGTTTTGGTAGTGTGGAGCCACTGGTTCCCTACTGGTGTATGCAGTGTTAACAACTCCCTGGTATTTTTGCACCTGTATTTTGCATAGTTTTGACCTGAAAGCAAGGTCCTGTCAGAATAGCAGCAAACACCCCTTCACTTTTGCTTTTTAGCCACAAGAGTCATTTATATTTGAGACAGGAGACTTTGTCAGTTATTTGCTAGGTTGGCGTGTCGCTGTGGAGGAGGGGAAATATCATTTGCTCTCAGAGGTTCCTCATTTGAGCACCTAATGAGTGGTTGCTATTTGCTTTCACACTGATGCAATTTATTTCTTTGTATTTACCTCATACTGTGCAAAAGTCACTGTTGCTGTTGAGCAAATAGATCAGATAAGCTTTTTCTGGCAACTTTGGTTAGCCATGTACTTGACTGAATTCAACACAAACCTTTAATTATTTTTTTCTTAATTTTAGAAATAGAGTTGTAACATGCACAGGTCATTTTTCACTTAAGAAGAGTGAATGTAGTTTAAAATAATGAGTATTTTATATACTTCAGGGAGGTTGTAAGGTATTTGTAGTCATATAAGTGACTTGTAGATGGGAGTTAACAGACTTAAATGGTTAAATCTAATCTATGAATCAAAATAAGATAAAATGTGTACAAATAGTACTAAAGGTAACATTATTTTGACTTATTTTTAGTGTATTATATGATAACGTCTGCTAGCCAACAGTTTTGCATTGCATCATTTCCAGACCATTAGTTTGATCCACACTTTATTTATATGGCTTGAGCAAAAATGGGGGAAAATTAATTCAGGTATGCTCTTTGTGTGTGTTTTCCATTGTCTGCAAGTGAGACATGGTACTTTTAGATAATTAACCAAAGGAATTTGAGAGCTTGATGCCTTAAGTTGCCGTGCCTGAAGCAGTGTAAGAGGTTGTGAAATTCTGGAACAATGCATTTTAAAGTTAAGAGTTCATGTTTTTAAATATTTTTTCAAAATTATTATTACTGTGTAGCATTTTGGCAGATATATTATCTACCTAATTAAGTCTGAGTTATTTTAGCTTTCCTTCCAGGTAAAGTCCAGGATCATAGTTCAGAATTGATGCTACTCAAAGGGAATGGGCAGAGTGGCAGAATATATTTTGAACACGTGTTAAAAAATCAAGGTTTTAGGAGGTTTGCTTTGAAACAGCTTTTCAGTGCTCCTGTTCTTGCACTCTGTGAAGGCTTTTTTTGGGTTGGGTTTTTTTTTTCTATAAAACATGTCTGGAGTAGGAAGTAAGCTGCTTCCTGCCCTTAACTGAATACTGAGGATTTATGGTAGTCTGTGCTTGAAAGCCTTGAATTGTCTTTTTAACTAAAGGATTTTGGAGAGTGAAAATCAGCAAAGCTTATTTTAAAGACTGTGAATTTGAATGCCACTTCTGCAGAGGCCTCTGTTAAACCATATCTTTGCTAGTAAGAACTGCATGAGGAGCTAAAACTTACTGAAGTGTCTTATTTGGTAAAGCTGACATGAGAAACAACGCTCTCTACAATTTCTGGAGGCATATTCTGTGCCTGGCTGGGCTGTCTTCTCCTAAGAAACACTTGAGGAGGATGTGACAGGCACAACTTGGAAATGTGTGCACTTCCAGTTCATTCAGTGGAGCAGGAGCTTTCTTCCTGGTGCTGCAGCAGCTTTGCAGTTTCTCCTTTTTGCTGCAGCATTACCCACATGCCCCTGGAGCAGGGGCTGTGACACGAAGAGTAACTGAGCTGAAATAGTGGGAAAAGCACATCCATCTGCTGGGTGAATTTGGGGTTTACTCTGCCACCGCACAACTTGTGTTTCCTGACCGTGGACATGGGGGAAAGGAAGGGTGTGCCCACTGCAGGAGAGAGAAACAGCAGCCACAATATATTGATGCTTGGCAGTCCGTGTGGTGAAATGTGTGGAGGACAAAAACACTTCTTAATTTCTTTGTACTGTCAAATATCTTGCATAGAGACTCCAAAGCTTCTTAGACCAGCTAAAAGGTGACTCTGAGCTGTAGCAGAAAGGCCCTCACCAATTTTTTTGTTTAGAGAGTCATTAAAAGCATTTTCATGTGCTCAAAGCTGTATATGGGTTTACTTTACAATACCAAATGAACATTGCTGAGTTTAAAACCAACATAAAAAAACAGACTAAAGAGCCCCAGCCATCTTTGCTTCTATCTCATTCTTGTGTTCGTTTTGACTAGTGTTACTGGTGTAACTATCCTGCGTATGGTAACGCTTACAGAGTGATGAAAGATTAAACGACAAGGAGAATTTATCTGGGAAACAAAAGCAGATGTGAAATACTTGTTCTTTTATTTCTTTTGATATAACTGTCAAGATTGTGTCCAAGGATGGAGTGCTTGAGAGCTAGAGAAGAGGGGTCAGGTATAAGATCATACCTTGATCTTTTTTCATTTCACTTCTAGTCCAAACAGCCTTCTTTTCTTATTTTTGTTATTTGTTTGCTTTCTGCTTACAGAATACTTTCTGAAACTTCTTTCTTTCTCACGCTTCAGTCATCACAGTTTGGAAGCAATTGCAGGGAAGGTCCCATGTGTTCTGTAGGAATCTGAAATATTAAATGAGGCTGTCAGGTTCAATTCTTTGTTTTACTGTGAAGAGAGTAGCTGAGGGATGGGCTTGGCAGTGCAGAGTTCAGCTGAGACAGGAGCTGAAAACCTTTGTTAACTAAACCACCTACGTTTAGGGGCCTACATGTGAACACAGGAAACTTGCTGTAATAGGAATCTCTGGAGAACCTTCCTTTACAACTCTGAAACACTTGATTCCCATGCCTGCTGCAAATGATGAGGATTTCTGCTTGTGTTTCTGCACAGATTGAATATTTGCTTAAAAAAATCACGGAAGCAATGGGAGCAGGCTGGCAGCAGGAGCAGTTTGACCATTACAAGATTGCTCTCAACACCAGTCGAGAGGGTCTTTCTGCATGGGAGCTGATTGACCTCATTGGAAGTGGGCAGTTCAGCAAAGGAATGGACAGGCAGACTGTGTCCATGGCCATCAACGAAGTCTTTAATGAGCTCATACTAGATGTACTCAAGCAGGTAAGAACCACAGAGAACTGTTTTAAAGTAGACTTATTTATTGCTTGAATTAGAAAATGTTCGATTTGTGCTCAAATTTCTTACCCTATTGAATGATGAGCAGGAGGAAATTAGGTAAAATATCTATAAGGGTTCTTTAATATGAGCTTATTTTTAGAAAAATTGTGCTGCTATTTAGATTGTTGTAATTGCAGTACTATTATGAATGAGTTGCTTCTTGGGAGAGTTTGCTTTTAGAAAGTGAAAGAAGTGGGCTCTGACTTGAAATATGACCTTTTTTACACTACTACCAGCTGTTTGTTAGCTCAAAGAATAGCTGCATCATACTGTCAGTTCTGGTGACAGCTCTTCAGTCTTTGGAAATGCTTTTCTGTGGTTTCAGTTGCACTGTAGGAAATGCAGCTGTGCTGGGCACCACCTCTGTGTTCAAACAAGGGGGTCTGGAGCAGGGTCTTCTGGCTTCTCAAGTGTCCCACTTCAACAGGGCAGAAAGGTCTGGAAGAGCTTCAGAGGGCTGTCCCTTCTTGTGCTTGGCAGTCTACATGACTGACAACTTACTTACTTGCACTCAGACTCTAGAAGTCATGCTGGGCTTTGTATTCTTAGCAAACTTCTTTATTCAGATCTCCAGTGACTGGATTATCAGTTCAGGAATGCCTTTAAAAACTGCTTTTCTTTCATGGGAATTAAATGTACCACAGGGACCTGAGGGGTCACAGCAGGGTTTACCTAGAGAGCTGTTTAAAATAGATTTTTACCTGACAAGAGAATTTTTTTCATCTTTGATTTCTTGGTGAGGAGAGAAACAAAAGGCTTTCTTGGCAGGCTTTCCTAAGCTGTTCTGAAGAAACATCAGAAGGTCTTGGCACAGGAAATTCTTTCAGAATACCCACAGAACAATGCAAAAGTCTAGTTTTGTTAACTGCTGGTTGCCTGTTGGAGGTGAGGGCTGGGGACATACACACATGAAGTCAGTTGAGGGCAAAATGAAGTCATTCTGCTGTTTGGTACCATGAAAATAAATTAACCAGTGTCAGTTCAGTCCTACTTGAAACTTGTGATGAAACTGGATTTATTTTCAGTTTTGGTACTGCATTGTGTGTCTTCCCCTACACCTTTTTTTTTTTTTTTGGTTTTGTTTTGTGTCTCCTTTCTTTCCTCTCTTGGTGCCTGGGCTTTTTTCTCAAGGATGTCTGAGCACCTTTGAATGGTTCCTTGACACTTAAAAATAGTTTGTGTCAGGATTTGGCCCTGTGCCTCCTGGGCAGTTTGGACAGTTATTGGCCTGGTGGAGGGCAGAGTTCTGTGTGATTTCAGTATCCTGATACCTTGGTTCACAGAATTGTCCTGTTTATTGCAGTAATCACATAATTGCTTTAAGGTATTAATTAATGACACATGGTCTCATAAACGAGTGTTGTGCTACTCTTTTTATTGAACACGTCTTGGATCTCTAAGGCTTAGAAAGGGCAGCAGCATTAGTTAAATTTGTGATATTTAGTGTTCTGAAAGATGTGTCCTCTGTGTGATGATTGGTGTGAAAAAGCTCCTGCTTTTCAAGAGCTCACAGTAGATTCTTGGAAGGTGAGAAGTAGCTGATACTGAAATAATAGGTAAAGATGTTGCAGAAATTTGAGGGGAAAGTATTAGTCTGACTTGGCTTTGAAAGCAAATTTGTTAAGTCAGGAAGGAAAAAAAAAAACCCTGGCTATGACTTAGACTGTGCAAAGCATGAAAGATTGAAGCTGCAGGAGTCCTTCACATGGCCTTGCAAGCACCCAGAGCTCAGACCTGACTATGGGGGCGGCAGACAAAGCAGTGCATTCCTGGTTTGGAGCAAGGGAGTGGGATGGCACCTGGGAATAGGCACGGCCTTGGCTCTGGACTTGTTTCAGTGGCTAGAAAAGCTGAGCACAGATAAGCTGTATGTGTAGGGGGTGGCTTGGGTTTTTGTATGGTTTCATTTGTTTTTTAAACAAAAAAGCTTCTTCAACTGTTATGAATGTTTTCTTTCCCCTCAGACCCGTAGAGAAAGATATCTTTGGCTTAAATATGCCACAGCACATTTCTTTTTATTTATTTATTTATTTACTTATTTAAAACAAGCACATTTAGATGTATCAAAAACAGTTATAGATGAAAGCCATTACAGAAAAATGTTCTGTGGTCTTCTTTCCAACTTCTTCATCCTCTTAATCTGTAATACTATGGATACAGAGTATGCTTTCATATGGCTTGTTCATAGCTTATAGTGATGCTGGTGTTTCAGTTTCCTCTGTGGTTTGACTTTTTCTGGGAGTTAAATGTCAGACAAAAGTATGTAAGTATCTGGGGAATTTGATTACAGAAATGGAAGGTACAGCTGAAATACTGGCTAACTTTGAAAGTACTGGGGGCTATGAGGTAACTTTTCTGTGTGCTCTGTTGGGTCTTTACACCCTTACATAACCAAAAGACCAGATGGTTCAGCAGAGGCCAGGCATTTCAGCTGCTCTGTTGCTTTTAACAGGGCTACATGCTGAAAAAAGGTCACAAACGGAAAAATTGGATGGAACGATGGTTTGTGCTAAAACCCAACATTATTTCCTACTATGTAAGTGAAGATTTAAAGGACAAGAAGGGAGACATCATACTGGATGGCAACTGTTGTGTAGAGGTAAAACGAGTCCAAAAACTATGTATGTCTCTAAAGATCAAACTTAATCCTTTTTTGTGTGTGGGATTGATTCCTGGTATCTTTAACAGAGCTTTTTTTACTTCATATGACTCCAGTTCATAAACACCCTTTTAATAAAGGTTCTTAGTGCTGATATTTGTGTCTCTGTGACACATAAGTGCATAGATGCTGTTTGACTTTATAACTTAGATTTCAGTGTTTGCAAAGCTAATCTTTATTGTTACCCATTCTAGGCCTTGCCTGACAAAGATGGAAAGAAATGCCTTTTTCTCATAAAATGTCTTGATAAAACCTTTGAGATCAGTGCCTCTGATAAAAAGAAGAAGCAGGAATGGATTCAAGGTGAGGTTTCAAAAATGCTAGTTATGCGAAAGTTAAGGTTACTGAAATTCTTACAGCAGTGCTTTGCTCAAATTTAAAATTCTTGGTCTTGTGATTTTTTGATATCTCTGTTTTGGGCACGTGGATCTTTAAGGTGTCTGAGATGCAGGAAGAACTAAGGATCCACATAAGGGAAATCAGTTTTTATCATGTATGTGCCTCAATTCAGGCAGCCATAACCAAAAGGAAATTGTATTATTGTTGGTTTTTATATTGACTGTACTTCTAGGGATGGGGAAGGGAAGCAATGTTGTAAATCGTTGCTTTTGGGGAGAAAGGGAAAGCTTGTTCATGTTGGCACTGTAAAATAATGGCTTTGGTTGTACAGTTCTGCTTGAAGTAGTATGGTTTAGTGAGCTGAGGATAAAGCTGGGAATTAGGCCTTGCTTTTCTATTCCCACAGTAAAGGTATCCCTCCTGTGAGACCTTCCCAGATACGTGATGGGTACATCCATCTGCAGAGTGAGGTAGAAGCCCTTTCAAAGTTGTTGCCAATGCCATTGAAGAATGTGCAGCAGTTAAATATTTGGAGCTGTGGGCTTTCATTTGCACTTCCCTCTTTAGCTACAGTTTGTGTTTCATTGCACCAAAGTATGATGAATGATTCAAAAGGAGTCTTTTTTTCATGGCTGTGGTATGTGAATAAAATACCAAAATCATCTGCCACTCCTCAGCTTTGCTGTCTCAAATATTTTGTCACTGCATGTAAGTGATTGAGTGCTACTGTCTTACCGGGAGAAAGTTTTCCCTTGGAGTATCTATAAGACTTCAGGGTTTAAGGTTGGCTCTAGGGAAGATTGGTAGCACCTTGCTCCTTGGTTAGTCACTGAATCTAAGTAGTACAGAAATCCTCAAGTGTTGGGGTTTTTTCTTGCAGCTGGGTGTATGAGTAACTCATATGTCCATAGAAATCCAATATTGGAATTGACATAATGCAGTGGAATTGCCAGACCTTATCCTTGTGGCACGCAGCCAGTATTGCGAGCTAAGCGTCTTTCACTCCTGGTTTGTGTCGACAGCCAGCCTGATGAAAATCCGGACAACTGACAACAGTGCTTTCTGATTTAAAAATACATTAAAAAATCCCCAACCCACCAGCCAGCACAGCACAGCATTGCAAATCCCTTCACAAATTCTACCCAGAAAGTCCAGCACTCCCCTTCATGGTGCTCTCACTCCCTGTCTCTGCAGCCATCCAGAGCACGGTGAGCCTGCTGCGGGCCGGGAGCCCTCCTCCGCACAAGGAGGCACGGCTGAAGCGGAAGGAGCTGCGCCAGAAGCTGCTGGCCGAGCAGGAGGAGCTGGAGCGGCAGATGAAGGAGCTGCAGGCGGCCAACGAGAACAAGCAGAAGGAGCTGGAGACCGTGCGCAAGGTGGGATCCGGAGCTGCCGGGCTTCCAGCCCGTGGCTCGCTCCCTGTGGCTGAACTGGGCTTCTTGCAGCAGAGCTGGGTGTCTCTGTGCTGATGAGGCACGTTGAGGAGGCTCCTCCAGAGGAGCTGTGCTTGTGTCAGGCCCCTGAGCTGAGCAGGCTGGTGGAGAAGAGCCTGCCAGCTCTGGATGGTGTCTGCGGACAGGAGAGACCAGTATTTTCAGCTGCTTTTGGGCTTTTGTTTTCCTTTTCTGTCAGACACGTCTGTCAAACCTGGGGCTTTCCATGAAGATTTTCTTCTTTGGTTTACCCAAGTTTTGTTATTTGTATTTGTTTATGGGTGCTGTTCTCTTCCCACAGATTAATTTCTGTAATTTCTATCTTTAAAAACAAAAGATGTGGCTTTTCTTCCTGTGAGAGCTTTTAGTGTGGAGTGTGCCTTGAAAACAGCGTAGAACCCAGTATTCAAATTCAAACCCTCCCTATTTGCTGCCTTAGATTTTGGCTGCTGAGTCCCTACTGCTAGAGCAGTCCAGGTCTTCCTTTGTTTACTCTACATGTCTCCACTACCTCCCTAAATTTAACTTTTTTGCATTCCCGTTCAAGACAAATCTGCATCATTGCTTGAGTTTGTCATAAATAAAACCCACCAGTTTTAGCCCTTAGAAAAAACTTCAGTGATCTTTGCAGCTATAAATATTCTGAGGGAATGAAAGGTTTTGAGTCTAGAAAGCAAATAAAATAATAAAAACCCCACATTTTTAAAATTTTTGTCGTTTTCACAATTTGTGGCAGAGGAAATTTGTCTTTTTTAAAATTAGTCTTGCGCTGACAATCATGCTGTAGGTATTACTCTGCCTTAAATAGAGTCTGACAGTGGAAAACCATTTTTAAATTTAATTTTGTCACCTGTAGTCTACCATGTGTTTGAGATTCAGAATGCAAATTACAAGGATAGCCTATGTTACCTTCTACTGGTAAGTAATGTACACGTTAGCAGAAATCATAAGGTTGGATTTCTGCCTTGTTTATTTTATGGAAAAATATTTAGGGGGGAAAACAACATGAGAGCAACCCTAAAGGAGCAGTAGGATGTTGGCAAGCTCCAGGCAGTTTCATAAAAAGAACAATGGGTAAACTAAAGAGAGTTGTGGTCACAAGCATCTTTTGAAGTGGGCTGGATTAAAATGATTCCTCAAGAAAGAAATCTTAGGCTCTGACATTAACTACTGCACTTTGCCTAGGTGGAACTAGGGGGGAGCTACATTGTTGGAACTGAAAAGGTTTGATTAGTTAGATAACTGTTCTTCAAGGAAAAGGCTTTGTAAATGCTTCAGGGAACTGGATTGTTCTGGGAAGCTCAGAGACTGATTTGCTGCTGATGGCAGTGAGCCACCATTTATGCAGCATCTGCCAAAGTCCACTCTGGGACTGGTTTGTATTCTGGTAGCTCCTGCAGTAGAGTATTCCAAAAGAAAATAAATGCTTTGTCTAAAACAGATTTTTTCATATTTTTAAATGGAATTTTGACATGTGCACATTGAACAGACAGGAAGGTAAGTTTTTCCTTGTGTGACAGTGTGCACAAGACATGTGCACCCTTTCTGTTTCAATTTGGGATCTTGCATGGGCTTTGGAGACTCTGTGCTGTCTGTGCCTGCTGGAATGGTGTGTTCCTGTTCTCTCCCCACTCCAACACTTGTGGCTTTTCCCTCAAGTGCACAGTTCCCAGTAACCTTACCTGCTCGGAGCCGCTTTGGTGGATGAAGCAGGAAGTTGCCGATACTGAGTGGACAAAGATCATTTTCTTGTTGAGCTCTCTGGCCATGGCCTGGCACCCGCCTTTGCCTGTGACTCTGCACGTTTGCCCTCTCAGCTCAGTATTGGCAATGTTTGTTTAATTTCAGAGCAGGGAAGGAAATCTAGAGGAGATTTCACTTAAATAGGCATCTTGGATTTGACTACAATTACATGCTTTTGAATGTCCTGGCAGAGGAAGAATGCTGCTTCTAAAACACTGGCATCATTTAAGCCTTGCAAAGGAGAGCAGTTCTGTACTGTGTTCTGCAAGATAAACCCAGAAACTCGAGCCTTCACTTCTTCCCCTCTATTTGAGACCAAACTGGTAACATGATTTATGTGCTTTTACAAGCATGTAAAAGAGTGAAAGTTTTAGCTTGGCAATTTTAATCATTGGGGCATCTCTTTAGTTCATCTAGGTTGGTGAGGGAGCATGGTTTAACTGTGGTGCCTTCAGGAGCATGACAGAATCACAGAAAGGTTTGGTTTGGAAGGGACCTTAAAGATCATCCAGTCCCAGTCCCCCTGATGTGGGCAGAGACACTTTGCACTACAGGTTGCTTAAAGGCCCATCCAACCTGGCCTTGAACACTTTCGGGGATGAAGCATCCACAGGCATGAAGCTTCTCTGGACAGCCTGTCCCAGTGTCACCTTCTCCGGGCTTGCTCCATGTCCATGTCATCTTTATATTGTGCTCTGCTCTTACCAAAGGTCTGTGGAAGCAATTTCCACAGCCCAGCATATTAAAAAAAAAAAAATAGATAAGTTTCTTAGGAAAATTTTGTGGAAAAAATGGTTTTGTTTTCACTACTGGTAAAGTTTAGGCTGATGCTTGAAGATGTCTAACCTTGTGGGGATTGAAATCCTGACAAAAGGAAAAACTGTTACCACTGTCTTTATTTGTGAAATCAAGATCATACAAAAGTAAAATAAGATGCAAGAGATGGAAAGTACCAGCAGCTGTTTCCCAGGCCCTAGCTAATATTCCTCCTAATTTCAAGTGATGATTATGGACCAGGATTTTATTTACCTTACTTGGCAGTTTAGGGGATGTTAGAGGGATGATTCACAATAGCACAATCACTTATTCTAGTCAAAGTTCCTGACACTTCTGCTTTCCCATGGCAATTCAGTGCTTCTCATTCCTGTTTCTGTATGAACTCTGTGCTTGCTGGCATGTTGTTCCTATTGGAAGTCCTAGGCAGTCCTGCCTGAGATGTGTTTTTTTGTGATAGTTTTCTATCCTGTTGAGGTACAGGAGGAAATACAGTGATTTCTATCACCTGAGCAAAGCAGGACTCAGAGGAAACTTGGAGATAATCAGGTGACCTTTACCTTTTTGTTGGTAAATTTAAAATTGTCTTGCAAACAATCAAGATAGTAAATTATGTTTAAAGGTTGTGAATAATCTCAGACATTAAAAAAATCCAAACTGATGCTTTGATGCTTTTGAAGGTTTTCTACATTTTTTAAAATCAAAAATTGTTAAATAAAGCTCTGTTCCCTCAAAATAATTTAGTTTTGACAAACTGGTTTTTTCCTTCTTTTCTTCCCCCTACCCCCCACCCTTCTCTTCCAGCAACTGGAAGCAGCAGCTGCTCGTGCTGCTGAGGAGGAGAAGAAAAGGCTTCAGACTCAAGTTGAATTACAAGATCGCTTCAGTTTGGAGCTGGAGAGAGAAAAAACGGTGAGTAGTGCATGAGGGGTTTTGCTGCTACTACACATAGGGAGCCATGTGTTCAGCAAGGGCTTCCCTACAGGCAGGCACTGAAAGGATTCTACAGGTTTTGCAGGAGGCTGGAGAATGGAATCTGTGTTGCATTTATTTGAGATGTAGGATTAAAATATTTTTACTGGTGAGTTCAAATACTGGATCAGCTTGGCTACAGTTTGTACAACATTCAAGGTTTAAATATGATTGGAAAATTGGGGGAAAAAGTAGACTGTTTGAAGGATAAATGCAGACTGAAGTTCTCCTTGCAGTTTTCAGAGATGGAGAACCTGAGGCCAGTACTTGCTGTATGAATAAGCAAAATGAATCAGGCATAATCAAAATGCATTTTATGGGTTAGAACTATTGCTTTTTTATTCTGTGTGTTCTTTTACAGTTATGCACACAAATATAAAAAATAAAGAAATATTGCTGCTTTACAATACTGTTACTATTCAGCTACACTGAGGATTCCCCAAATAAATGATTTTCAGTCTTCAGGGGCTTTGTCAGGTTGTTCTGTTAGCTGGGGAAAAGAAGTAGAAAAAGTGATGTGATGGGACATCTCAGGACATTAATGCACACGGTGCTGCTTTATGGTCTGAGCATGAATTCCTGAATACAGTGCCCTTTCTGGGTCACTGGGATTTGGGTCAGCTAAGGGGAGCAGCCTGCAGACCAATGGGGCAGGACATGCCAACCCCCTTTATCCAGCCTGTGCCATCATCCAGAGACATAAGTGTGTGAGGTACCCTGCTGCCAAGGGGGGAGGGAAAACGGTGCCATTAAAGCAGCCTGACCTTCATGTCTGGCCTCTCTACAACCTTTCTCTTCCTTCAGTTGTGTAAACTAAGCAACAAGATCAAGCTGACTGAAATTAGGTTTGAACCCCTGTAGAAATCCTGTGCTGCAGGAAGTAGGTAATTATAAGTAGCCTGTGTTATTATTTATTTTTTTAAATGCTCTTAGTTTCACATCTGCAGATCTAGCCTCAATTTTATCAGTTCTGCTGTGCCGTCAGCAGGAAGAAGTTTGTCTCTGAAAACGTGGCCTGAGGGAAACCTGGCAATTCCTTTAAAAATTGGAAACCTGAGTTGAATGGTGGCTCATGTGTCCCAAATTTATCCTGCTAGGTAAGACAAAAAATGGAAGAGCAGGTTGCTCAGAAATCATCTGAACTGGAACAGTATTTACAAAGAGTACGTGAGCTTGAAGAAATGTATAAACAGCTACAGGAGGCATTGGAGGATGAGAAACAGGCACGTCAAGATGAAGAGACTGTGAGGAAACTTCAGGCCAGGTATGGCTTTGACGAGGTGGAAAAGTGTTTCAGTTCCCCCTGCCAACAGTGAGTCCCTGTGCCCTGCTACTAATGACTGCTTGCCTCTTGGAATGGGCAACTTCAAGTCCAAACACAGGACAGATTTTATTTTTCCTTAAGTTATGAAGGCTGAATCTGCTGCTGATGATTTTTTAAAATATGTCTGATTAGCCTTTAGCAGAGGGCTAGCTCAGCAGTTTTGGAAAAGCAGGTGCAGTTATTTTTCCATCAAGTGTTGTGCATGTCAGCATGTGAAAAACTGAGATCACTCTGTACAGGCTTTTCAGCTGTTTATTTTATAAAGCAGTATCTGTAAAAATTACTTTCTGCTGTATTTTATCACAGGTTTAAACTGCTGTAAGACATTTGGAAAAAGGAATGATAAAGGGTTAAATTTCCTCTTACAGGGGCTTTATGGAGTGTGGGTTTTTTCTTCATATACTCAGTCCTCCTAAGACAATGAAGATAACTTATGCATGCCTGTTTCTTCTGGGGCTCTGTGTTGTGTATTTGCATTATTGACTAAATTTTCTGAATAGCCTTTTGTAACAGTCAGACTGCTTGCACTGCTGGCATGACACTGGAGGCAAGCCAACAAATAACTTTTTCCCTGCTTCCCAAGCTTTTTTAAAAACAATATTCTCTTTCCCTTAAAAAAAAAAAGAAAAAAGAATAAAGAAAAAATTAATTTGGCCTCCCTGCATGGATACGACTTACGTTAAAGTGCATTTAACATCACAATCCCCATTGCAGATTGCTGGAAGAGGAGACAGCAAAGAGGGCTGAACTGGAAAAATGGCATTTGCAGCAGCAACAGACCATTCAGGTGACAGAAGCAGAGAAGCAAGAGCTGGAAAACCAGAGAATGATGAAGGAACAGGCTCTTCAAGTGGCCATGGAGCAACTGAAACAACTTGAATTGGAAAGGAAGGAGGCCCTTGAGCAGTATGAGGTGAGCTGGTCATCAGCCTCTCATCCTTACCCATAGATTGAATTTGAAGTTCTTCAGTATAATGCTTCTTTAAGGGTTAGTATGGCACAGAAGTTATAATAGGTAGGATAGTTGGGTTGGTTGTTTTTTTCTTTTTTTTTTCTAGATTTTACTCTGTTTCTAGAGTAGTAGATACATTTGAGAAGAGGATCTGTTTCAGACACACCTCTTAACGTTCTTTATTTATTTTTGTCACAATTTGCATGCAGACCAGCTCAGTCACATCCTGAAATACTCTGTACATTTGTCTTCTACAGCAGTCCCACTGCTGCCATAACTGGGTGCTTCTAAGGTGGTAATTCCTGCAGTGTTTTGATGATGTCATGGACAGTATAGTCTTCTTCAGATGAAAAGTCAATGTGTTACTGTAGACACCTCCTCCTCAAAAATGTGTTTAAGCACTGAACGGAGGTTGAGGATAGGTAGGAATTAGCTCAGATCCTCAGTGTGCAGCACTGCCTCGGGTCCCAAAAGCCAGGCCTGTTCACTGCTCTCCTGAGTGTTTTTGGGGAAGGTCAGTAACTGTTCATAGAAGAAATAAGAGCCAGAATCCAGCAAATACAGAGGCTGAAGTGCTGCACACTTTCCAGGGCTAGAGAGGTGTTGATCCTGCATTTATTTAGGTCAGGAAAGAAAGCCTGGCTGTGTTTGTGTTTGACAGGGGACGGTGTTTATGGGTGAGCTCTGAAGGACAAGCCTGTCTCGCCTGGCACAGAGCACAAATGCTGCACTCACTGCAAGCAAGGGCCCAGCTGGGGTAGTGTGGCCCTTTACAACTTCCCAGGGTGGTGTTACATCTCACAGCATCACAAGATTGCTTCTGGCTAGTACTTGACTCTTTTTTAGGTGACATCTCAGGCTTTTTGTATGGGAAGCACAATTTACTACTCCAAAGGAATTGCTGAATACAATAGACATCTAAAACCACACACAAAAAAAACCCCCAAAAAAACCACAAAACAATTATTTCAGAAATAATTACACATTCTAGCCTTCCATTTAGAATTGCCCAAAAGACTAGGCTGAAGAATGAAGACTAGCTTCATTACACAGCTACAGATTATCATAAAACCTTGTTATTTTGGGATTCTGGTTTGACAACTTTTTTATTTTTTTGGGGGGGTGGTGATGGTGGCTAAATTACTTAGGATAGTTCCACATTAAACAGAGGGCTGGGGGAATTAGCATGGTTCTGGCTTTTGGTTTAAAAGGTGCTGTATCTTTATATAAAAACAGAGTTAAAGCTGTTGTTTTCAAGTGGGCTCTGCCTTATTTCAGGAGGTTAAGAAGAAGTTGGAAACAGCAGCTAACAACACCAAGAGTTGGAAAGATAAAGTAGCTCATCATGAGGGATTGATTCGACTAATAGAGCCAGGTGAGTTATCAACAGAAGAGTTACAAAAATATGTATTTATTCTGTCTCATGCACTTCTATCACTTGGTGGCTTACTGAAGTGTGCGTTTTCCTGTAGTTTACTGGTTTTACAGCAGCCTATAAATATCACCCTTTGTGACAACTGCAGATGGGAACTTCCAGGTTTTTACCTCTATTGGTCCTACTATAATGATTTTATTATTATTATTGTTTGTTTCTTTTATGTCTAAAACAAAGCAAGGATCAGCCTGAATGCTGCATTGTGGGAGTGTGATGTCCCTGTCAGAACTGTCTGTCTCAGATCTTGCTCTCTGTCTTCTAGGCTCCAAGAATCCTCACTTAATCACAAACTGGGGCCCAGCTGCCTTCACTGAAGCTGAATTGGAGCAAAGACAAAGGAGCTGGAAAGGGAAGAAAGCCACTTCAGAGTGACAGTGGCAGTTGACACGTGGCCTGGAACAGGAGCCCACCTCCCTCGTTCTGCTTTGCACAGAGCAGCCTCTTGCTTACAGAGTTTAGTTTGCTCAGCAGGTTGGGCCTTTCTGCTCAGAAATGCTGTTTACCACGCTGGAGGGTCTGCTCAGAGCTCAGCCATTCCAGGGGGTGGAGTCTGACAGGACGTGCTGTTTTCCCTCACTTTTCCAAGACTTTGCAGATGAAAGTTTGTATTGAAACGTAGCTTGTGACAGCCAGAGTTGTTCCTGTACTAGCTTGTAACAACCTGACAGCAGCTAACCAATCAGGCAGCATCCCTTTCATTCCAGAAGGTGAGGGAAGCAGTTGTTCTGCTGGTTCAGTTTAGTATTATTTCAACCCAGGATTAATCAGTCCTGGAGGTTGTGTCCAGCTCTGAGATGGAGCATTATCTTTCCTTCCCCCTTTAACTTTTGCTCTGTCCCTCTGTTGCTCTCTGCACAATGCTTAGCGCTCAGACACATTCCCTTGGCAAGGGGGGCTGGCATCAGTGGGTGCCTGCTGCCTGCTTGGATTTGGTGTCCTGTTTCCCTCTCTTTGCAGGAATCCAAGCAAAAGAACTGGAGATAGGCACATAGAAAACACTGCTTTAAGAATTTGGAAAAAGCAGTTGTGCAAGACTGTTGTGCTAAATTAAGCCTTGAGAGTTTTCTTCATAGTTTAAAAGATGATGTTTTGGCTCACAGATTTCTGAAGCAGATCAATGGAAGGTGGTAGCACACACAGGGCAGCCTCTGTGTCAAGGCTGTGTTTGTGCAAGAAATCTGATAATAACATCCCATCATTTTTAGATGTAGCACTTCTGTCTGGAGACCAGATTTAAAAAAATGTAAGAATTTTTTAACAGAAATTATAAATGTGTAGTGATAGTGCTTTAGAAAAAAAAAAAGTAATTCCTGTCAATAAAATAACTTCAGTCTTTCTAGTACCAAGGCTTCCCAAAGAGCCTGCCGTTGTGCCTTACCATTCTCTCCTGGGACAAAGCCAGTTATATCTGTTCCTGTAGGGAATAGGAACAAGGCTGTGACTTTGCTTTGCAGATCTCCCACACCAGCATTGCTCAGTAAAACAGGATTCCTGCCAACTTGTACAGACATTTTGAGATGCCCCCTTGAGGAGCAGGTGCCCAGTGGAGAGGCTTGTGAGCAGCTCTGACTGTACCCTGGCCATCCACCCGTCACCTCCTCGTCCGTTCAGCTACGTGTTAAGTTATAAGAAGTAAATAAGAAGTGAATTTTTTTCAGGAGGATAAGCAGTGCCTTGGTGTGCAGCACTGTGATACTTGGGTCTTGGAAGAGCAGAAGCGGTATAGAAGTGGTGTCCAGATTTGGAAGTCATAAATAGCATTTTATTTGCCTATTAACTAAGACTCACTCAAATACTGAATCTTATCAGACATTTATGTTCTGGTTATATTTTTTAAACTAATTGAAATCTTTAATGTTTCAGTAAATTGAGTGCTGATTTGAATGGCAGGAAAATCCAGGATCTTCCTACTTATACTCACTGTACAGGAAAACAGTAGTTCTTCAACGTGATAGCAGTGCATTTTTTAAATTGATCACATTTACAGAAGCAATGTGAATAAAAAACCCAACCACCTGTAATAGAATTACTAATGTACACAAGGTTAAACTTTGCTAAAGGAGCTGGAACAGTATTTATAACTACCAAACATCTTACGTGGAGAGCAGAAGGGGTATTTGGGCTAAACTTGTTTAATTTTTCTAACAGTCTTTATTTTGGACAATGTTTTTTTAAGAACACCAAATGATGCATGTTTTCGTATTTTTTACTGTTCTTTAGAAATGGCTGTTTAATAAAGTAATGTAAAGTCATTTGCATTTTGGAATTAATGCATGTCAAATTGCCTGGGTTTCTTTTGACCTATTGGAATTCAAAATCCAACAAGTGCTGTGTGGAAGAAGTTTAGTGGTCGGATCAATGGCATGTTAAAGGCATAATAAAGGCAGTGATCACATGATAACAGAAACAGACTTTGTTTTAGCAGCACTTCTGCTCTTAAATATTCATATTCAGTACTCCTTGCTGCAGCCTGGGGCAAGGGCAGAGCAGGCTCAGCAGAGAGCTGAGGACAGACACACAGCAGCCCCTCACAATGTGTCAGCACCTGTCTGTCTGTCTAGCAGAAGAGGAAATGATATAATGTTCCTTGTAGTTTTGTGGTCCCTGCTTGCTCTGACAAAAAAGCTTTGTGTGAAGCCTTGCTCAGTAAAGCTGGGGGGAGTGGCTGGTTTAAAAATTAAACCATTTGCATGCTGAGCAAAAATGCCGCTCGAGAATGTGCCCCTTAGAGCGACACTGAGCAGCAGCCCCGGGGAGCACAGAGCCCTGCGTCACCCAGCTCATGGATCAGGGAGCATGGCAATTTGCATCCCGCTGTGTACTGCTCTGCTGTTCCCACAGACCAGCGAGCCTGCTCATGGTCAGGACATCCCCGCTGAACTGTGGGATTAGGGATGCCACTGGTCTGCCCAAGAAGCCCTAACTACACCTCAGGCTTTCACAGAGGCCAGGGGAAACCTGTGGCTGCTGTTCCTGAAACCTTAGCACACTGGAGGGTTCAGCCCACTTGTTCTGTCTGCCAAACTGAGGTTTCATTTACCTGCTGCTGCTGGAACAGTCCTGCGAACCACAACCCCAGTACTGTGCTGTTCCCTCTAAAAACAGGATGGGGTTTGGTTTAGGGGTTTTCTTTCTGTCTTTGGTTTTGTTTTTTTTTTTTTCTTCCTGTGACCATTTATGGAGCTGATTTATGAGCCGTGCTCACTGGATCACACATTCCCAAACTGTAACAGGCTGGCTTCCAGGAGCTCATGTTGCTCCTGTTTCACGGTCCTGCATGAGCAGCCACAAAAGCAAAGCCTCTGCAGAGGAAAGGAACAGTGTCCTAGGACAGATTCTGTATCTGGGCAGGTGGGGAATTGGAAGCAGGTGATCATTAAGGTTCAAAAGAAGCACCTCTTTGGCCCTGTTAATGGCAGGGGGATTGGAAGAAGGTGATCATCAAGATCCCTTCCAACCCCAGCTGTCCTGCAATCCTCTTTCTCAGTCATGCAGAACACCTGGAACGAGAGCTGCACCATCCCCTCAATGAAAGTGAACTGAAAACAACTGCTCTGATTTTAATCTCAAATATGTAAAGCAGCTATGAAAACAATTTTTGAGCAAACCAGTGCAGAGCCAGGAAAGGGGTTATCCACCAGGCCTTTCATCTGCTTCGGGGCAAGAGGTCATTATTTGTTCCCAAAGGAAGAGATGCTGAAAGGCTGCAAGTGTGCAGTACACGTGTCCTCTGAGAATGGCAAATTCCTTTCGCACCTAACAAGATTTTTAGGCGGTTTCCTAGTCTGCCATTACTTGCTGGTCACTTGATAATTGTGGCTCTCTCTGATTTAGTTTTGTTTTTCGTGGTTTTGTTGTTTGGTTTTTGCTGGCTTTTTTATTTAACAAATCCTTTGGGGTCACTGTGGCAGCTCCTGCGCCCCGCGCCGGACACCGAGCTGGGACCGGAGCGCGCCGGGACTGCCTCATCGCCGGGCTCCGGCTGCCACCTCGTGGTGGCCCAGCCCGGCGTCCCTCGGCGGTGATCCCGCGGTGTTCCCGGCTCTGGAGGTGTCCCGGGACAGCCCCCCTGGCGCTGCTTCCCCTCCCAGCGGCGGGTGCTTGGGAAAAGCGCCGTGCGGCACCGCCACCACCTCCCTGCCGTGGCCACCGCAGCTCTGTCCCTGCTCCAGCAGCCCGGTGGGCTCGGCTGCCAGCTCAGTGTACCCACAGACATCCCGTCAGCCTAGGGAAAAAAAAAAGGATTTTTTTTTTTTTTGTCACCAAGGGCCTGTGAGCTAATTCAGACATGTTTAAAAATGAACGAGGGAAGTGACTTCGCTGCAAACAGCCTTTGCCCAGGTGCTGCGTACGCGCCCGGAGGCTGCAGGAGCGCGGCCGAGCCCAGGACGTGCTCAGCGTCACGTACTCCCTTTTGGGAGCAGGACTCGGGCTTTTTCCTTTCCAGCCACGCTTGGTGTGTGAGGAGACGGTATCAGCTCATGTGGCCCTGAGGGCCGAAATAAAATGCAAACAGAAAATTTGTGACACTTCGTGAATTTACAGTTTACTGTGTCTTCCACACCTTTACTCTCACTGTGAACTCCGAATGCCTGGAAATGGCAGGATTGAAAAGCGCAGAAAAACACTCTCTTATGGACTGGCTTCCTGGGTGTGTCAAAAGCACCATCCTTCGGAAAAAGGGAAAGGCCAGTGGTTGTTTTAACAAATAAGATGAAATTATATTTGGCAAATGTAGCTGCATCTCACCTCCAGAAGAAATTAAAATTGGAATGGTGTGATGCAAAACAGTTAAATTGGAAACATCCTGAAAGGCTGTGAGAGGAAGTTTTTAACACCTGTGTGCACAACCCTGGAAGAACCACTTGACAAGAGCCCTTCTCTTGCCTTTTTTTCTCATATTTTAGCCTAACTGACAGAGGAAATGCAAAAGGATATGACCAGCAGGGTCAGGGGAAAGTCCATGGCAGACTGGACTGAATACTGATAACAAGAAAAAAAGAAATCACGATCTCCAGCACAAATGCACTCACTTCCCCACATCAACCATTACTTTAAATTCTTAATGAATAAAACTATAAAACTACAAAAAAATCCACCCCTTTCTACCCTATTCAGCATGCTCATAGCTCACATCACTCTTCTGCCTACCAAAGGACCAGCTTTGCACACAGTTGTTAAAGTAATTGCTAATTAATAGAGATGCTTGCTGTGGCTGCAGCACACAAAGGCCTTTAACAGGATCCAGGCATAGCAATGTCCTCATGCAAACACCCACCTGCTGTCACTCTTGTTGTTACATTATTCTCGAGCACACCTTGATATCTCAGATGGGATTGAAAGCTCAGGCATAGACATGAGACAGCCTGGACTTGGTGTTGACACAAATTAGCTGTTTCAGTGCTTACCTCAGCATGGAGATTTCTCACTCTAAAGAGGCTTGTGCAGCTCAGCCATGACTCAAGGTACAAGTACAGGGGATGTGCAGGTCCTCTGGGGTGCTGGTTCCTCAGTTCGGAGTAAAAAAGAAAAAAACCCAACAAAACAAACCACACTTAAAAAACTTATTTATGGTCAGACTTTGCTTAGACATTTTCAAAAAGTCCCTCTCACACTGGGGCTGAGTTTCTGCATTTGGAGCCGTGCAAGGTTGTGTTCTCTGAACCATTTCCTTTGCCAGTGGT
Source organism: Chloebia gouldiae (assembly GCA_003676055.1). Lineage (NCBI taxonomy): Eukaryota > Metazoa > Chordata > Aves > Passeriformes > Passeridae > Chloebia > Chloebia gouldiae. Next base: position 352,690 of record QUSF01000061.1, read on the forward strand.
GCTTTGGGCCATTTACTCTCTCCAAGCCATGAAGTCAACCACCACATCTCTCTGTGAGGGTAGAGCATACCCCATTTTCCAGCCAGGCTTTCCTCCCTGCCAGAAAGATCCATGTGGCCATGGACTGCTTATTCCCAGACAGGAGGTGGGAAATAATGGTAGCAGGGTACAGCCTGCTCACACCCAGGCTGTCACCAAAAGCTGAGTGTTGTGGCACCGCTTCCTGTAGGGATGGAGGTGGCACTTTCTGTGTTAGCTGGTTTGCTTTAGATGGCCATTGCCTGCCTGTGAGGGCTGCATGATGTCCAAGAGGCCCATGGATCTTCCTGGGGAGATGGCTTGCCCAAAACAACCAACACTCCAAGCCTGGTCTCACAGGACAGCTGCCCATGAAAGAAAGTCACCTGACCGTGCTCCAGCACACACTCCTCACTGTCACCATTACAGATGGCAAGTGCCAAGCCTACAGCTGCTCTCAGCCACCTCCAGCCAGCAAATCCTTCCTGCCAGCAGGAGAAAACCCAGAGGATGCATTCCTTGAAATCATACTTCAAGGAAGGGTGCAGGCATGGGGTATGAGAACCAGCCTACCAGAGGGGAAGGGGACAAGGAAATGCCACCAGGTGCTGGGCACCCGTGCTGGGCCAGGCTGCTCAGCAGCCTGTGCAGGCCGGAGGCAGCTCTGCCTGCGCCCCTCGCCCCGCTTTGACCACTCCTTGCCACTGGTGTGCCGGGGCTGCCCGCAAACTCGGGGCGCTGTGTACGGGCACAGCAAGCTCCAGAGGCAGCGCTGAGCCCGGGCAGCCTGTGCCGCTCCCGGGAGCGTCTGCTGAGCCCACGGCGCTTCCAGGGCAGCGGAGCTGCACAGCCGCTGCTGCTCTTCCAGTTTCCCATTCTTTTCTCATTTTCATCTCGCCCCTCCTTGACGAGCCCTAAGTCCCTACATGCCGAAGCAGGGTGAGAAGACTGACACGATTTTTCCAAAGCCCCCGGCGAGTCGTGGGACCCGCAGCCCAGGGCTCCGCCAGCTCCTGCCCCTGCAGGCCGGCCAGGCAGCGGCAGCGGCTCCCCCGGAGACGGGGAGAACAATAAGGAATACCAGATCTGCCGCAGGAATGCGGGAGATACCGTGGCGGGGGGCCCTGGGAGTCTGGGCAGCATTTGCTCGCGGCTTGGCCGCAGCCCAGGGGATGGCACTCGGGCCGCGCTGTCGCCGGCCGCGGTGGCGGGGGATGATCGGGGGGTGATCGGGCCCCCCCCGGGCGCCGGACACCAGGTGGCAGCCGGACACCACCGCACGGCCCCGGAGAGCCCGGGAGCACGGCCCGGCTCGGCAGGCTCCTAATGAATCACACGTGCGGATCCCGCCCGGGGATGCGGCACCGCGCGGGGGATCCACCGCGGGGCCGGCCCCGCGCTCCGAGCCGCGTCACTCGTGTACGTGCAGCACCGCACCGCTGCTGCTCCGCCACAAACCCACACCCAACAGCGGCCAAAACCTCTGCCCGGGGCCGCGCTGGCCTCCAGAGGAAGGAGGGAGAGGGACGGGCAGAGGATGAGCGAGGCTGACAGCACAGCTGGGCACCGCAGGATTCACCCCAGCGTGGGCAGCCGCGATGCCCGCTCCCTCCTGGGGACACGCTGGTCACCCTGAGCTGCTCGGGGGACTGAAACCAGCGGCTGCGCCCGCCCTGCCAAGGCCTGACACGCCAATTAGAGAGTAATTATTCTGTTGAGTAACATTTTCCCTCAATGACTTAGGAACTTTAACCCAATTTTGAAATATAGGGGAGGCTAAATTGGATTACCTTAGCTCAACTACTCGTGTCATAAGCCCTTGAGAAGTGGGACTGAAGGTTTTTTCCCCTCCAGAAACCTTTTGTTGGCTCAAAAAATTCTTGTTTTTTTCTTAGCTCAGACACCAAGAGGGGGAGTTTTCAACTTCCAAAAATAAATCAAAGACATCACGATGCCCGCAGGGTATTTGTTTCTCCATAGGAACGTGAACCTGGTGGTTTAGTTTAAGGGAGGCTAAGCTAACTCTCACATTTTCTACGTTCCTCTTTTTCCTCATAGATCAAGATCGACAGGTTTGAACTGTTGTTTTAATGAAAACCTACTACTCCTGAGAGGGTTTCCTGTTTTAGAAAGATAATCTTTCAGAGCTACAAAATTCCAAACAATTTGACTTACTATCACCTTCGTCAGGTCCTTTAACCTCCTTGTGCCTCTGCTGGGCATTGATGAAAGATAGGTGATCTTTACCCATTAAAAAAAGCACACAGACATCTGCAAAGTAGTAAACTGTCCCCAGAAGGAGGGTTCTTTAAGTGATACTCTGAACCTGTGTTCACCAGGTGCAAATCAGAGCTTGCTGAGTGAGGCCTGGAAATCCCAACTTATACCAGGGCACTACCAGAACTCCATGGCATCAGCCCCTGCCAGCCCCTTGCAGTGGCACCTTCAGCTCCTCCACCTTTATTCCTGATCCGTGGCAGCCAGAAAACCTCCTTGGAGCTCTTGGGTAACAAGCACAAATTGAAGCAGCCTTAGCTTCTAATTAACTGGAGTTAAATCACCACTCATCTACACCCAAAGTTTCATGGAAATTAGGCCAGCACTCCAGCCAAGCCCTCTTTTGTCATCTCATTCAAGCTGCTGAATCAATTCCAGGTAGGTTTTCCTCTTCTCTGTGCATGTGGAGCCCTGACAACACGCTGGGGTAAATCTAAACATGACCAACCTCAACAATGCATCTCTGGAGAGTTTTCAAAGCTTAAGCTCTGCATCTCAGAGCAAGTCTGGGGGTAGGTGCAAATCCCTTGTTGAAGGTTCAAGTATTTGTTTTAAAGTCACAAGTATGACAGGACTCCCTGAATAAATTTTTGGTCCAGGAAACTGAACTTCAGCTCCCAGTTTTGTTAATTCTGCAATCCAAAATATTTTATTTGCTGTTTTTTTTTTCTTGACTTTTAAAGGCAATTAGGATTTTCCAGCTGTTCTAGCAATTTAGAAGCTCTAATATGTAAAAACACTTTCTTGTGTTACAAAGTTTCTCCAAATTGTAAAATGCATTACAGAGGGGAGGGAGCCAGCCTCATGTACATTGATTGGGCTGCTCTGCTGGCAGAAAATGACCACTGGCAGCATTCAAAGCATGGAAAAAAGACTTATCACCCAGATCCTTCAAACAGTGAAAACTGCCTTAGCTGGGCAAACCGGCTTTGATTTCTCAGCACTAATCCCTGGAGGTACAGGTCTGCTGATGTCAAGGCTGCTGTGGTTATTGCAGGGCTCACAGGCCTGCAAACATTCTATCTGCAAGCCCCAGTCCAGCCCACTGCACAGAAAAGCTCTTCAAAAGCTTCTGATAGGGATGGCTGGGACATGGGAATGCCGAGGGCTCTCAACACCTCCCTGCTCACCTGCTCCATCTGTGCAGCCAATAGTTTTAGGGATCTTTGAAATTCACACTTCAAGAAGCCAGTTGCTTGACTCAGAAATCCTCCTGGAACATTGGTGCTTCCTGTCTGAGCTGCTCTTTTAAAGCCAGGTTTTCTGCCTGCTATCTGAAAGAAGCCTGTAAAAAAAAAAAAAAGGAGAAGACAGCAAAGCTCAGGAAAGCACTTATTTGACATGGAGAAGCTCACAGGTGCAACAGAAAGGAATGCACATGCCCATCAGGAAAATGGGAAAGGCATTAATGATTTTCAAAGCTAGACTCTCACTTGTAATTTCTCTCTGGCTATTATTTTTTAAAGACGTGAGGATTCCTTTTATCAGGGAATGTTTCCTGAAAAGTTCTTTCAGAAAGAACTTTGTTTTCTTAAAATCCCTTTGCATTTCAGGTACATGAAGCACTTCATGAGCTGTTCCCTGAGTACTGCTCAAGGGCAGGAGTCATTGGGATTTTGGGGGATGCTGAGACATCTGAGCTTGCTGGAGGAGCTGGAGCAGAGCCAGAAGCTGTGAGGAACCAGCCCTGTGCCGGTCGTGGGATGGCACATCCCTGCCCCACGGAGCTGCCAGGGAGCTGCTTCCTTCTGGATGCAGAGCTGCAAGTGAGCTCATTTTCTTTTTCCCCCTGTTCTGCAGTGGAGACATCCCCCGGGGTCCCAAAACTGCAGGATGAAAAAACTCATCCTTCCTTCTGGCCTGGATCCTGGACAGACATGTGCACATGCTTAGTGCTGAGCATGTGAGTAGCAACACCGATCTCCATGGAGCAATCCACATGCTTGAGCCTCTGCACATTTGGGAGCGGGGAGAGGAGGACACTGGGTTCTCTGCTTGCCTGTTTTACATACCACTCCTGGAGATCCCACCCAAAAGAGAGCCGCGCAGCAGGACATCCCTGAGCTATACAGCTATTTTTATTTCCATCTCTCGTGGCCTTGCTGAGACCTGCTATGAATTATCTGGGATATCACACCCCAGACGAGTCCAAACAACAGGTCTTGCTGCAGACTGTCTGTATTTAGAGGGGTGATTTCGTTACTGCTTTCCTCCACCCCGTCTTCTTTATTCCCATTAGTGACATGCTGGCTGCACAGAAAACTTATTCATGCTCTAGAAATGTAATATTTACTCAAAACAATTTTTATTTGGCTTGGCTTCTCCCAGTGCCATAAAGTGATAGCCAACCCCAAGTGCTTACAAAGACAACATGTGCATCTGAGTCATATTTATGATCCCCGTTATAAAAAGCACACAACCTTGTTGTTTGGTGCAATAGGATGGGACTGAAGGCATCAGCACATTTTGAGCATAGCCTGTCTCTGGAATCTGCAGAAATTTGCCATGCTCCAAATTTAGAACTTGTGGGTGGGAGCTCGGTCAGGAGCCAACTTTTTATACCATTACATCACAGGAATTGAGGGCTTTGTGCCAAGGATCCAAGGAAATTAATAAAGAGCAGAGGCTGTCCAGCTGCTTGAATTTAAAGTCATGGCAGAGAGGTAATTATTAATAAATATGGCTTTATTTGGAACATTGTAATTTTGCCGCTTAAATTGAACATATCCCCTCTCTTTACTGCAGCTTACTGTTCTGTTGGAACCTGCAAAGACAATAGGAAGGAGTGAACTTCTGTAAGAGGGAGGCCCAGGGAAGCTGGGATCCTTCTCCCCAGAGGCCAGGCTCCAGTGGTGGCTCTCCAGCTGAGCGCTGCTCCGAGCGCTTGCGTTTGCCGGGGCATCACCGTTTCCCCGGCTGTGGGAGAGGGCTGGAACATGGCATGCCTTCTTCCAGCTAAACACAAAAGGTCTCCAATGGACAGGGATCAAAGCCATAGACAGCTGATTAGGAGATAAATTCAATTTGTTTGACCTCCCTGTCCTGGGGCAGCCAGTGTAAGCTCAAATGTCACAGCCTCCAGGGAGCTGATGGTAAAGCACAGGGTGCTTACCAAGAGGCACAGGGTGACCTGAGCAACCTTCCATCCTGTTTGGGATGCACTGAGTGTGCCCACAGCTCAGGCAGAGCTTGGCCCTCAGTGCAGAGTGTGGCTCAGGCTTGGGGAAGGGCCGTGCTGGTGCTGGGAGGGGGCCACTGCCCCGTGCCCCTGCAGATTGTGGAGCCCAGCTGTGCCACACACCACTTTCGGCACCTGAACTGCACAATGCACACCACAGGCACCTTCCCAGCTCCAGCCCTCAGCCCCCAGCAGGACAGGCTCTGCAGGAAAACACCTGGCTCCACACACAGAAAGGGGTCGCGGTCCCAGTGCTTGCTCTGCATGCCAAGGGCTGAACACAGGCTTGCCATGAAACACGCAGCCAGGAGAATACAGCAGTATCTGTGGAAAAGGGGCTCCCCTGATGCTCAAACCACAGAAATGTTGGTGTGCAGCTTCAGAGATTTACAGCTTATACTCGCCTCAACGGTACGCAAAAGTTATGAATAATTAAAAATATGGCTCTGGGTTCTCTAGGAAGTTCCCCATTTCCATTTTACAGATAAACAAGCTGAGGTAGAAAGCAACTGAAAGCTGCTTCAGTGGAATAATACTGTCAGCAAAGCAAACATTAGAGCTGCCTGGGAGATGCTCCTGCACGCATAGATCATGCTTGCACATGTATTTCTTGCAGCAGCACATACCAAACAGCTTTATGCATCCATGCCTTACCAGGAGCCAGCAGAGCAAAGACCTGCAGCTTCCAACAGCGCCTGCTTTTGTCTAAGCACACACACACATAAAATTAAAAAAAAATACTGTTTAAAAACTATAACCAGCAGGTTAAAAAAAATTAAACAATGCCTTCAGTGGTGTGGTCACAGGGTGACAGTTTCCACAATGGAAAGAAGACAATCACTAATAGGGATAAAAAACAGTTCTCAGCTTCCAAGCAGAAATCAAGTCAGTTCAACTCAGTGATCTCAGAATCATAGAATAGTTTAGGTTGTGAAGACCTCTAAGTCATTGCTCACTTCTTAAATGTGGTGTTTCCACCTGCAACAGGCATGGACATGCAGGGAGTGTTACAAGAAGCCAGGCTGCTCTAGACTCAACAGGCTCTATTACTCGGTAAACCTCTTGTATTCTGCCTAGAAAAATACGATGCCAACCACTCATTCCTGCCAAAGAACCCATGGAGATATCCTGATCCCTGATCAAGTACAATGCTATGTATTTTTTCTCCCAGCGTGTAGCTGCTCATGTTGGACTGTATTTTATGTTTTTGTGAACAGCTGTGAACATCTAAAGATTAAAAACCTTGGGTTTATTAAACATCCCACTTATGGTCAAGATAAGCCCTCCTGTGATGCATGACTCATGGAGAGAGGCTGGGACACTGCAGTGGGTGAGGAGAGCCTTTGCATGCTGCTTCTCTGTGGGATGGGAGACTCGCTGGTTCTTTCTGGGAACGTGGAGTGGCTCCTGGAGCTGGCTTGTGCATACTAAGAACATCTCACATACCTCTGAAGCACTTCCCCACCTCAACGAGGAGACTTTGAGGGAAAGGATGAATGGATTTCAGTGACTGGATAACTTGCAGAGAAATTAAAAAAAAAATATTATCAGGGGAGAAAACAGCCCAAAAAGTATCATCAGATATTTGCCAGAGCAAAAAGGTGAAAGAATTTTTACTTCCAACATGAGCACCCGTGGTAGGTTCAGGTTGAGGAGTGAAATAGACATTTCACCTGCAGTCTTATGCTGTTTGGTACCCCAAAGCTTTTTGGTGTGTGGTCCTCTTGCATGAGAGAGTCTGCAATGGCAATGCCACTGTTCCTTCCGCATGTGGATAAAGGTGGAAGAAAAAAGTTAGCATAATGAGCACTCTTAAGGGTACCTTAATGCACCCCAGAAGCTGGGAATGCCTACCTGCCAGAGCTATGCAGGGGATGTTCATTGTCCTCAGCCCTTCCTTTCAGATTTTTCAGGACAGTAATCTCACTGCCTGGAGCCCTGCATTAGACATGCAATTGAAATTAGCAAGTGATTCCATGGAAATAGCTGAAATGCTTCAAGCTATAGCCCAACAAGTTTCTAACCTATGTCCAATCTCCAACTCTTTTCACTGAAGTCAGAAGCAATCCCTCCCTGCCCCATCTACAGTTCTTAGAAATGCAGTGAACATTTAAAATTTTGGACACCTTGCCCATTCTTATAACAGGGCAAGAGTCAGATTTCCAAACTGCTACTCATGCTGCATAGAAAAGTCCTTCCCAGAAGTCCCCTTGTTTCCAGCAGACAATCCCTTATTTCACTACTAGCTCCAGATGCAGCCAAGCAGCATCCCATTTAAAAGTCATCTTCCAGCAGCGGCATCAATGAGCACATTTGGCCAGCTAATTCACCTTCTGCAGCCACGGAGCTGGACTCACAACCTGCTTTAGCTCCTGGCTGTGTAGCTCGTAAAACCAACGCCAACTGGTAGCAGAGAAATATATAAAACATGCAGAAGGGTTTTATGAGAAGTTGGGTTTGTGGCTTCTTATTTTCACTTGTTTCCAGGAGATTCTTAAAAGTCTCAAACCCTGGAATTAAGGAACCTTGGTTGTGCCTTATTTTCCAGCAGTTTCTTTAAAAGATGAGTCATTTGGAAAACACGGGAAGCATCAGAGTAATTGCTTTGATGTCCTTTACAGAAATTTGGGATGGATTTGAAAGAAATGAGGGAAGTGCTGTTATTTCCTCTTGGAATGGCAGGCTGACATGACTGTTGCTCTTATACAACAAAGCAAGCAAACAGCAGTGCACACGCGAGCCCGACAGCAGCCGAGGAACTCATCCTCCTAATCAAGTTTAGGTCTGCATGCTGATGGACTCAGCAAACACTCATGTTTATTATAACAGAATGAACAGAATGTACCACAGAGATTATGACTCACTTTTCCATAGGACGCCTGTCTATTCTCTGGGTATGGAGAGGGAAATGTTGCACCTCTCTCTTGCTTACAGTTTGTTTTACAAAGCTTTAATGAGCCTGTCCCAGCAAGCTGTCACCCTGCCACATAAAACCTGATTCATTTGCCTTTGCGAAAATAAGCGTGGCTTTTGACAGGACACCCTGCACTAGGCCTTACTAAATCAGCCAGCCAGACTCACTCACAGGTGGTTTGAGTCTGGAGTGCTTTTTGAAACAGAAGTATGCAGCCAGCCTCAGCAGCATGTCGGCTGTTTTCCCTTGGGTGACAGGCTGTCCTGCTGCATCCAAAGTACCCCTCCTCCTCTTTCTCTGTGGGACAGAGTCTGCCTTTTAAACTGGGCCTTTAAAACCACAGCTTTCCATAAGAAGAGAGTTTGTTGAAAGCAGAGTTCGGGGAAGGGGCAATGAAGAAATGATCACATTTTTTTTTCTGAACATGTAAAACTCAAAAAAAAAAGCTGCCTATTAATTCACAGGAAATTCTGATTAAAGTAGGTGTCCTTACAAGACCCTCCTGCAAGAAATTCAAATGAAGGAAGGGGAAGGAAAGAGATTTTTAAGTAAACAAGTGAGAAGAGCCAGGGAAAACAATAAGCAGAGTCTCAGGTGGCTGACTTGGCAGAATGGGGCATGAAGGAAGGAAGAGGCTGTGGGACAAGGAGCCGCTGGCATTTACAGTAGTCAAGACGTCTCCAGAGTTTGTGACTTTAACCACAAGTTGCTTAACAACACTGTATGTTCCTTCTCCTTTACATCCAGCCCCAACCATGCTGGTAAATCCCTCTCTGAGTCAAGAGGGGGGATGCAGGTGCAGGGTGATGATTTTGGACAAAGGAGCAGGAGGAGGACCGGCAGAAGAGGCGTTTCAATGCCCCCTGAAATTACAGGAGTCATGATGAGAAAAGATAGCTCCTGGCTCAGGTCTCAGTCCTTGGATAGAAGAAGGCTGGTGAGTAACAAGTTTGGGATTGAGGGGCTGCCCTGTGGTGTAGACAGGGCCACGTACAGCTAGAAAGAATTTTTTTCCCCCCTGAAGTCAGTGAAGGCCTTCCAGTGCCAGAAGAGAGTCGGGAGAGAATTGTTGTGTTTGTCCCTTCCCAGTGATGGATGCAGCAGAGCAGAGGATCCACTAGTGAAGAGGTGAATATGAACTCGCACTTCAGAGAACAATTTGTTGCTGTGGCTTTCTACCAGATATTGAAATTTACTGTGAAAGGCACCCTTGATTCATGTTTGTGATGGAGATTAACCTTAGGTGAGACTCTGCAAGTTAGAAAACCATTTCAGACTAAGAAATTAAATATTCCCCAGGCTAAAGACTGCTCAGGTTGTATATCTCATCCCTATGGGAATTTGCAAGGATTTGCAAATACATTGTTTTAAAGCTACCATCTGCAATAATGGAGAAATTAACTGAATGACAGAAAAGCAAACCCTAAAATAGTCACCATTAACCCCAGGAGGGCTGGGGGTGTGTTGAGCTGTGGTTTTCTGTACTCGTAGCGATGTGTCATCATAAAGAACCTGCATTTAACAGCAGAACAATGCTGTGCATGCTGTCACCCTTCCCAGGGGCTCACTGTGCAACAGCTTCTCCAAACTGCTCAATTTCCACTGCTGAAGCAGCTCATTAAAAAAAAAAAATCCTCATACAGCTGGGAATTCTAAAATTCCACAGGAGCCTGTGATGCCAAGGACCTTTATTCAGAGGCACACCTCCATTCCCAGTGCTTTGGAAGCTGATCTTCTCAAAAATCTTTCTATAGATGCTCAGGAAAGGATGGATATGGCCACAGTCCATCCAGCATGAGTGATTATATCTTAAAGGGATATTCCCTCTCTTGAAAAATCCCAATTCTTCTTAAAAATTCTAACTCATATTTGTGTTGGGTTAAAAACATACCCATCACAAAAGAACCATCCCTTGTGCCTATGTTAGTGTCTTAGCTGTATACATTTAAACATTCCATTGTAAGCTAAGATTATCTTGCCTCCTGCCCACTGAGACATGTGGGTTTGGCTTTATAAGACTCATAACTGGACTGCTTGAATCCTGTCCAGCAAGTTTTCATCTAAATTGATTAGGACTTGGAACATATTTTCTTGGACAAATTGTGTTCTAATGAATAGAACACTCCCTCACAGCTGTCCTGACAGAAAGCCAAGATTTGTTTCTGTCTAAAAATCATCCCAAAGTGACCCTTAGAGAAAGTTCAGAATCTGTTTTCATTTTTTTAATTAAGAAAAGGTTTGCTTAATTCCATTCCATACATTTCAGCGCTAGGCAGCTGACACACGATTCCCCCTAAACATTTTATTGTAAAGAATTTGGTTGTGATGTCAGGTCTGCCACAGACAATACATTTCTAAACACACTGTTTACATTAAACACAAAGCATGAGGATGGTTTCAGCAGGAGGAGAAGCCTCTCTCTCCCCCCTACCTATAGATGGCACATAGGGCAAACTCAAGGTCGGCTCTATTCCCCTCATGATAAATTTAAACATTAATGAAGACAAACAAGGAATGTCACTATAAAGCCTCACCCAAGCACCAGATATTTTCACAGTGCCATTTTCCAGGGACAAGGCTCCCCAAGAGACCCCTCCTCACCCCCAGTAAGTACCTTCATGAGCTCACCTTCAAGTCCAAGGGTGGACTGGCTGGGAATTCCTGCCATTAATTATTGCTGGCCAAATGAAATCAGCACCTCCCTGGCCACTCCGGGGTAAAAGTTGTCCCTGTTAGGATGAATGCACCTTTTCTCTTTAGCATTTTGCTCCATAGTTCTTCTCCCAGATGTCCCAGCTTTAAACCTCAGTAAATGTTTGTGTTACGATTAGCCCATCTGGAATTTTTATTCTACAACCACTCTCATGGTAGAGGAGGATTTCATTCAATCCAGAGTACCCAGGGGACATCCATGGTTACATCAGATTCCTTATCTCCTAGCAAGAGTATTTCTAGGAACCAGGAGCACAATTTGAGACAAGATCAGATTCTTTCTAGCCTTGCAAAAGATGCTTCTGGAAATAACGTTTTCAGGACTTAACTGACATGTGGCATTCAGAAATTAAATATATATGTAGGAATTGAAAGGAACTGGTCTTTCAAGAAACACAACTTCCCAAGTCTTTAAACATTAGTTATATCTTTAACAAGACAGGAAACTGAGGCAAAGTCACTTCTCAGTCTTGAATGGAGTTTGACTACTCCAGCTACTAGCCATGCTCAGAGAAAAGCTAGTAAATCACAAGAAATTGCTCTGGTGCAAAAGAAATGAGCATCATGGTACTGCTTGTGGAAAATGGGCCATAAAAAGTCAGGACACGCTGAGCTTCAGAAATTTACCTGGAATTCCCTGGAGAAGATAGGAGCTGCTGCAGTTATTCTCCACTGCCTTTACTGAAGGTTAGTTCAGTCACATCAACATGTTTAAGTCAATATGCATCATTAGATAGCAAGATGTTAAGTTCTTATGCTGCTTTGACAGGCTAATTCAGAAAAATATCATGCACCCCTTCTAGAGTCCATGGGATCCTTGGCTGTGGGTGAAGAAAACTGGGCACATCTGCAGCCATTAATTTGAGCCCCATTTTTATAAAATTTCTGTGTGCTCTTGAACCATTAGAACCTAAATATAATGACAGGGAGTGAACACGAACAAGATTTGCGAACACTTTATCACACTGTATTCTGCAGCCTGCTATTGTCTGGAGATGTGGTTATAATGAGCAGATTATACAGCATTAAACCCTCCTGAAAGCATAGACAGAAAATATGATATAATCTTGCTCGGGGCAATTATCTTTAAACACAAGAACAGCTTCTGCACCCAGTGGAGAGTGGCAAGCAAAGTTATGGGCCCAAGGCAAAACAATGACCAGCTGCCAAGAAACATCCCTGTTAGCCTTTGTTAAAGTTTGCCTTTTTAAAGTCATTGTGCAGCATAATTAAGTTGGTAACATGCAGATGAGAAAGTGGAAAAAATGTGAAGACATAGGGAGATGAAATGCTAAAGCACTGAAAGATGTCACCTCCTCTGTGAAATGCTTATATTGTGAAATAAAAAGAGAAGAAAGAACGAGTCATTTCAGGATAAGTCTGGAATGAGAGATAAGAAGATTGCAATCTTCTGGTAGTCTCCCACAAAACCTTTTTGTTTGCATTCTACATCACAAGGGCTGAGTACGAGCACAAAGCAAGAGGGCAAGAGGGAGAGAATAGACAAGATGAACTGCAGCCTAAGAAATGGGATTTCAAGACACGGGGCTCTTTCAAGATCCTGAGAACTTGATCCACATGTTCCCTGAAATGGCAGCAACAAGAGCTGAAGGCTTGATCGAGCCTGAGTCATCAGAGAATAAACAACTTGGAGATCACGGATGCACAGCAGGATAGGAAAGCAGAAGAGGAAGCAGAACTTGAGTCAACCCTTGTGATCACCTGCTGGTGGCTTCTGTGTGCTACCAAGTTGATCACAGGTTTTAAGCCTTTTTTGGTTGTGCTCCAGCTTGTTAAACACACTCAGCTCCTCTTACTGTCCATATGTTTTGCAGTGTGGGATGTGTGAGTAGTTTTGTGACATTATTTAAAGCTCTTAAGCAGAAATAGACGAAAACATTTAGATAGAGACAGCAAACTCTTTCTTGAATTGAAGAGGAGATTTCAGGCCAGATCCCAGTCCAGGTTAAGTTCCCCTTGCACCATTTCCAGATCTGGGCTATCTTGGGGAGCAGCTGGGAATTTCCTGATCCTGAGGTGACCCACAAGTGGCATAAAGCCAGACAAAGCCAGACTTGTGCCTGCTCCTTGCTGAGAAAGCAGGGCCTCCCCAGATATCTGGTGACAGGAGGGGACAACAGTCATGCACTGCTGTTGTCCCCTGGCTAGGAGCTCAGCAGGCTAAAGTGCTAAAACTCACATGGGCATTTCTTGCCTTCACCTCTGCTAAGAGCTGCTGCAGTGTGCCTGGAAGCACAGGTACCGACAAGGAGAAAGCAGCGAGCTGCCCCGAGGGTTTGTGCAGCAAGCAGAGGGCTTTGCCCTGGCTTGTGCTCCTGGCATGACTCAAAAGCTGCCATGGAGGTGCCCCCCTTTTACAGACAGACAGGCAGGAGACTGGCAGCAAGACCAGGCATTGCATTTCCCTTTAACCCTTACAGACCCAGCAATTAATCAGCACCCAAGAGTCATGTGGATTGCCAACATCCCCAAGCGGCCCCGGCTCAGGCTGGATTTCCACTCTGCTTAAATGACTTCTGCCCAGGGACTCAGCCTCAAAAACAAACAAACAAACAAACAAACAAACACAACCCAAAAATCAGGTGCTAAGGACACCAGATACATCAGATACAAGCTCGTGGTAGGTGGTGTTTTGCAGGACCCATCCTTGCTGATGAACTGTACTTTTGTACCTCTGGGGCTGGATGGAGGCGCAGGAGGGTTACAGGAAAGGAAAAGTACAGCATAAATGACCAAAATGTCAGTGCTAAGCAAACAGAGCAGAGAACCAAAGAGAGATGGGAATGGAGTAGAAAGCTCAGAATTATGGACAAAATAATGAATCAGCAGAATTAGAAATGGGAACAAGCTGTCAGACCTTCATCTCTTACAAGGAACAACAAAAATATCTTAATTTCTGTCGATTTTGATGGAAATAGAATTATGCAACACTGATATTATTCACAGTGATTCAATTAAGATTCTGTCAGCATGGTCAAGCCTAATTTACCTGGTATTTAGCCTTTTATAGGAGACAGTTATAAAAATGTACCCTTCACTAAAGCCCAGCATTCTAGAAATGGCCCCAGTCCTAGAAGGATCACTTTTTTTGGCACGGCAGGCTGTTGACACCATCTCACTAAGGTGCTAAGATATCTCTGAAAAGTTTACAAGTTCATGCTGCATTCCTTGCCTACACAGTTCTCTCCTTGCAGTTTGTGGGAATCTGGGATGTCTGAAGAATGCAGAGTCAGGCGTCCTGGCAGCATCCCATCACCAAAATGATTTCACAGAGAATTAATCCCCAGTCCTGACACTTCTTGTCGTGTGAGATTCAAATCTCTGCCTTTCCATGCTCATTAGAGCTCGGCAAATGCAAAGACTAGACAATGGACTTGCACCACTTGTGAACATTTTGGTTTCTGGCTGGATAGTGACAGAAGCAGTTCACTATGTGGAGGAACAGGCTCCTCTGGATGTCAGCAAGAGCCTATGGGTCGAGCATGCCACAAACCTCAGCTGCTGTCATGTACAGCCCTATTCACTGGGGCCACAGCACCTCTAGCACTGTCTCCTGCAGCTGTGGGACATGCCTTTCTCCTTGCCTTGAGGCAGCAAGCACAGAGCAGCCTGGAGTCATCAGTGAAATCAGTTAGGTCTCTGGTGGGCTCTCTTGGAGGCTATTATAGATAAGATTCAAATAGAGACTGAAACATTAATATAAATGAGAGTAACAAGCAATACTTGCAGAAAATCCCATGTTCTGCAACTGTTATTGCTTCATCAGTGACAGGAAAGAGCAGTGTTCTAAAATAGAAGTTCACTTAATTGAATTTCCCTGAAGGCACAGAAAATAAGCTTCCATGAAGTGCTATCTATTGTTCAATAATAACATGTTCTCCCAGCGGAAAACTGGGTTAGGAATTTGTATTGTATTTTCACAAAACATAAATCCTAGCCCAGTTTCTTCTTCCTCCTTGAGATAACCAGGCAGATTCCACCTCAGTGATCACTGAGTTAGACTATGTGGGTCAGTCAATGCGGAACCAATGTTCAGCTTCTCCACACTCCTCCTTAACAGAGCCTGCTGGATCCACCACGGGGCTTTAGATGCACTAAGCCATTAAAAGAGCTCTTTGCTTAAAGACCTTTGTATTTAAGGGTTTTTTTGTAAGTACCTCTGCATCTTTATCCTCTGTGATGGGGCATGAGGTTCATGACTGTGTCAAGCCCAAGTGAGGTCAGCTGCACACAGGACTCACATTCTTGTCCCTCCTGGGTTAGAGGGCAGGCAGAGCTGTACAACTTAGCATGCTGGAAAATACTAAGGAGCACTCAAAAGCTACAGAGCAATGAGGACTCACCTTTTTCTAGTAATACAGAAAGTGTTAACAACCAACACTCACGTATTTATGTGTAAAATATTATCTTTCTGAAAGTTTGTCATAAATGTGGCTCAGAATGCAGGGATGGCCACACTTTCCAAGACTGTGCAGCAGGAAGAATATTTCCTAGGGAATAAGGTCAAAATATTAGCATTCAACTGAATCAGTATGGGCCAAATTAATGAAGTTACTGCTCCATCACAGACTTCCATACGTGAAACCTGAGAAAGCGGTTGTATCAACAGCACATCAATCCATGGCACTGGTCAGAACAGAAAACCCAACCTCCAGTTTCAAAGTTTGATTCAGCTTTGGCACAGAAAGGTTAACAGTTGTTTAAACAATGCTTCCGAACAGATAATGTTAATTAAATGTTTGCATTCAAATCTTATTACACAGTGCAATAAGTTTGCTTTCTTTACAAACACCACGCATCCGGCGTGGAGCAGAAAGCTGGGGGGGGGGGGCAGACCCTAATGAGTAATAGCTCAATCCCATGGATCCTTCTAAAACTAAAGGCAAGGAAGGGAGAGTGTTTGCCTTCTCCAGAATCTGTGTGTGTCCGCCCTTAAGTTTCTTCTTATTCTCCAGGGGTTTGCAAAATCATGTGTTTAAATATTCATTATCCTTCTACTCTAATACTGCTTAAAACTCCTTTTTCAAGCCCAAGGATGACATAGCCAGTGGATGAAAATTATATTCCGTAAAAACAGTCTTGTAGCAGCATTGGGTAAGTCAAACACCCTGATGAGAAGGGAAGCAGCTAAATCATCCAACCAGATGGGAAATGTTGATAGTCCCTTAACCAGAGCAGCTCTGCAATACAGAGAGGTGTGCAATTTGGCTTTGTAAAAGAGACATCATGGAGCTATGTATCCTGTCCTCAAACTGAGCAGGAAGTTTATTAATCTCGCTGCTGTGTTTCCTATTGGAATGCAGAGCTGGATGGGCCCTTTCTGCACTGACGTCATGCACTGCCATGAGGAGGATTTCTCCACGAGCCTAAGACCTATTCCTCTGACCCCAGGAGCACATTGGATGTTGTGCATCCAACTCCTGACAGGAATGCTTCATTTTGCCCTTGAGCAACCATTTCTGAGCAAGCCAGGAGCAGAATCCAGCTTTTCTTGGCTGAAGGAATTGGGATGTCCCAAAATGGGGCTCTTTAAACAGATGAGTGAAAAAGCAGAGAGCCCAAAGGACCATTGCTCTCCAAAGAAAATCATACAAATCAACAAGGAAAAATTCCTCTCTGTAGTTAGGCTTTCTATGATGGTCAAACAGCTGTGAGCTGTTGGGCTTAGCTCTGCTCCAGCAGAGCCCTTAATATCCACTCCACTGTCTGAGCAAAACCCCAGGGGGCACAGTGAGGTCCCTGGGCTTGCCTTTGGCAGAGGCTGAACAAACCCACTCTGAGCGTGCCCTAGATTCCCTGTGGGACACTGCCTTGCTGGGACAACTGCTCCTTGCACATCCCTTCCTGCCATCCCAGCACCCTCCCTCCCCTGGGCTGGGTCTTCCCTTCAGCCAGGCTCGGCTGAGCTGTGGCTCCCTGCCCTGCCAAAGTGGTGGCCTGCAGCCAGCACAGCTGCTGGGGACACTCTTGTGCTGCCACTGACTGCTCTGGCAGGCTGGAAAGCTGCAAAAGTGGCGCTGCTTGCCCTGCAGGGCAGCTCTTTCCTCCCCCCAGGTCCAGGATGTTAATGGGGTGCTGGACAATGGTTGGGATTACACCCACCTGGAAGGTCAGGGAAGAGAATGGGGGTGATGACCAAGCTTTTCAGACTTCATGTGGTGAGCCATCAAGTTCCTCTGCAAATGCATCAGAGAGAACAAGACAGCCTCTGTTGTGTAGTTTTTCTGAGCATGACCATCCCCTACTCACCAACATAAGCTGTGGGGCAGAATTTATTTTTCCCCACTTTATTTGCCCTCCAGAAATAACTAACAGGTTATATCAATCCCAAATAATTTCCCTTTACTCTGATGAAAATTTTCTCTTCAGAGCAAACACCATTGTTTTCAGGCTGCTCTTAACACCTCCCAACATGCATGTAAAATTTTGCTGAATTTAGCCAGTGGACATCTTATCAAAGAGATAATTAAAAAGATGACTTGTTTTCAGCTAAAAGAGTACAGAATACACTAGGTACTTTGTCCAAATAATCCCTCCCAGATTTACAGCAGGCCAACTGGATTCATCAACTGTTCACAGGCAAGTAATCAAAGAGATTTAAAATAGGAAACATTATCTCTTCTGCTTGTGCTGGTTTTAAAAAATCAGATGGCAGATACAGAACCAGCAATGTTGCATTTATATGTATTTCTATTACATATATATAAAATAAGTAATTTATACAAATGTTTAAAGGCCATTCCCTGGCACTTTCTAGCAGCCTGCAGAAGGTCATTTAAGAGGTAGGCATTTTTTGAAATATGAATAAGGACACACTCATCCAAAGCACACCAATATTTTTGGCTTGTTCTGAACAGAGAAACTTTAACAGCTATAAATATTTCCAGGAGGCTGGATATCTCTTGAGATGGAGCATTACATCTTTTCACTTCCAGCTTGACATGGTGGAAGCAGACAAACCCCAAGCGCTGCCTCTCAACACCCCTTTGTGACCTGATGCTGTTGTTATTATTCCTTCTGTTTCTGCACCCTGCCTGCTTAGCTTTGCATTTTCCTGAACTCAGAGTGGCCTCCATGGGCTGCCACAAAGCACAGCCCCAGTGGTGTCACTGAGCCCAGCCTCCTGCTTGAAGCAGGGCTGTCACCAACCACAGAGCAGAGCCACAGGTTCTGCTGCTCTCCCAGTCACCACCAGGAAGTTTTGGCATAAAACCCACAGCTGTATTCAAACTTCAGCCCTGCCTGAACTGGTGACCATTCCAAGGATCACTTGAGTCTTCACAGTCCTGACAGTGGTCAGGAATTCCATCCTCTGAAGAAAACGGTGTGGAATGAAGGTCCTCAGCTATACAGAAGTGGGTACTGCTTCACCAAGCCCGACAACATGATGAATTTTTACAAACTGTAAGAACAACCATATTCCAAGCTTTGAAGTGGGGAGAAAAGCTAACTTTATGCTATAATTACATTTTATTTATACTCCTTCATGCTCTTATTTAAACCAGCCTCCATCACTCTTGCTCAAAATAAATACACAACAGAGATAAAATTTTAGTGTAACTGGACAATGCTTTCTAAATTGCTGTCCTGTCTGTTCCCTTTCCAGAGGATTAACATCCACCTGTATGAATGTTTAGCCTGTGCTGGCAGGAGGGGGACAGGGAGAGTAAGACTGCACAGGACACTGCCCCTGATGTGTTCACACCACCCCTGAGGGTAGAACTGGTACCTGTTGCATGAACACTTCTCAGCAGGTTCCTCATGCAGCTGCAATGAAAGAGGACACCTCCTGAGCAGCCTTCTGGGCAGGCCAGGTGCTGAGGAACAGACTTGTGACTTCTGACTGGGTGATGCCCTCATTTTGTTCTGAAGTTTCTTGCCATTAGTCATAAGTCCCACACATTCCATTCACTTGCATGGTGACAAGGTTTTTAGAGCAAAAAATTCAGATACTTTCTGCAAGTTCATTGAAGTTCAGTAAGCTGTTTTATCTCAGTGGTAGGAACATGTCCACTTCAGCTGGAAAACTTCCTGGCAGAATGCAGGTCTTTAACAGAGGAGTCAGTACTTGTCAACCATGCTGGAATCTTGAGAGCTCCCTTCTCAGCAAAGCTTACACCTTCCTTAACACTCACTATGCCTTTGCACATGCCTGCAACTACATGTCCCAGAATAATATCCTAGTTGAAAAAGTTTTGGGTTTTTTTTTCTTTTTCAGAGTTTGAACTTTGGTTTTGTTTTGAAACCTTCCCCTTTTTCCCTCACTAATGCAACTCATAATGAAACACCTCCCTCAGGCCAAAAACACAGAAGATGCTTGTGATGATCTGCCAAGATTTTAAGAAGGGTGTCCTCAGCACCTCAGAACTGCACATCCATGGAATGTGGTCCAATACTTTAACTACTCTCAACATGCTCAGAGACAGCCTTGATGCCAACCCACAGGTTCCCAGGGGCTGAATGACAGCATCCACACAAGCTATTAACCTGAAAGACAAACGTTTGCATTTTTTGCTAATCCCCTCAAGTATTCAGTATTTCGGAATCTCTTTCCTCATATTCGCCCTCACTAGACCATGGAATTGCTTATTTTAGACTGAAGGAGGCCAATTAATGTGCTGGCATTAATTGTGAGTGCTGCCACTGGTTTATGACTGGTTTATACACTGTTGGTGCAAAGACAACGCAGCAGATTTAGGGTTGAAGGGCTTTGCCCAGGAAATTGCTCAGACACAGGCAAAACCTCACTGAGAAAGAGCCTTTGGGGAATGGAGGTGTGAATCATTCACAACATGCCTGGGGAGCATTTCTCTGCACGACCAGGAGCCAGCCTGGGAGGGAGGGATGGACCCTGCCTGTGCACCCGGCCCCTGCCCTGGGGCAAGCCAAGGAGAGGAGCAGCCCTTTGCCCAGTGTTACAAAGGTCTCAGCTGCTTCCAAAATTCTGTATTGACATTCCAGCTGCAGG
Organism: Chloebia gouldiae; assembly: GCA_003676055.1. Taxonomy (NCBI): domain Eukaryota; kingdom Metazoa; phylum Chordata; class Aves; order Passeriformes; family Passeridae; genus Chloebia; species Chloebia gouldiae. Next base: position 372,778 of record QUSF01000061.1, read on the forward strand.
AATGCAGGTGGCCACTGCAGAAAGGGGCCAAGGCTTAATCTTTCCTACAGCAGATGCCACTGTGGCATCAGCAGAGATCAAGAACCTCTTGATTTGCCCATACACTTTTGAATGACTTCATCAGAAGGAATATTACAGGAAGCAGGGTTCTAAGAGAGTCACGTAGCCAGGGTGATTTTATGCTGCTCTTATTGGAAGATGTTGCAACAAGATCCTCTGTGCATTGTTTACATTTCCAAAATGATGAAACCAGAGGACAGAACAAATGAAATAAAACCCCGGGCTGCTTCATGTAGTTTCTACACCTTGGCAAATCAAGGTCAAAACAAAATCCCAGAATGCCTCCACGTCATTTTCTCTCCTCTCACAAGGGGTAAAGAAGGATTTTTAAAAGCTGTTAAATTATGAACTTTTAGCATCACTTCCTCATTTCCAGTTTGTTAAGAGAACACAGGGGTGACCCTCCTGTGCCTGGAGAAGAGAGCTGTCATAGGAAGGTGAGGGAAATACCAGCAGTGCTGAGAGAAAGAACAGCAAGAAAGCAAGTTTAGTGTTACAGACTTTGTTGCCAAGTGGAGGCAGATCTTTTCTTGTTGACATGACACAGGCTTTACTCTTGGGCTAGGTGTGCTGCGCAGGAAAGAGCTGGGATCCCCCCCAGCTGCTCCACTGCTCCTGGTCTGGTTAATCTCTACCAGAAAGACACTTGCCAACCCTCTCCCTCTTCCAGCCATTGTAAGTATCAAGGTTAAAGATCAAAATCCAAAACCAAAACATGTTGAAAGACTTGTCTTCTCTGCAAGTGAGAAGAAAGTATGTCTAACTCTCCAGACTGCATGCTTTTCAGTGTGGGCATGCTGCACTATCAGAGTTTACACGACAGCTTTCATCAGGGCATCACACAACACAGTGTAAACCAGCCACTCTTTAATCCTGGAAGGCAGGAATAAATGAACATTTTGTATGTCACCGAGCAGAAGAGTGAAGAGCTAGAGAAATTTAGGGATTTGCGCAGGATCACATAGAAGCAACAGCACTGTGCATGGCACATCTGACCAAAATAATGTGGAGGCATAGGAAAAAATCCAAACTCCAAAATGTGTCTGATTCTTATGAGATTTCAGGCCCTAACATTTCACCAGGTCAAGCAAGTCAGGGTCTGCTCAAGGATATACATTCCTTTTTTATCATGTAACCACGATGTGACTCTGACAAGAAGTTCAGAGGGTTCTTTTCTCTAATGTAGGCTTTTACTGCCTTTCTTAAGGGGAGGGAAAAAAGGAAACATTACCCACGTAAGCATACAGCAACAAAGCAATTCCTCCAGCCTCATTTAATTTCACTTGCAAGCAGCATCAGTACTTTTCTGTTCAGGGATGTATGTTTTCTATATACACTGTAGGGGTATGTACTCATACATACTTTTCTGTTCTGGAACAATAATAATCTATGTTCAGGGCACAGCCCAAGCAAAAATCTCACATTGGAAGATAATTATCTTGCTCCAAGAAGCAGCTACTCTATCTACATTAGAAGAAAATTATCTTTCTACAGTCGTGCACCAAGAAGCAGCTACTCTAGCATGGACTGGGACTATCCCAGTCCTGGGAGAAGGAAACCAGAGCTTGGAATTGAAGGTGCCATGGGGCAGACATCCAGTCCAGAAGGACCTTTAGACCTCCTGCACCCCTGTTACCACAGAGCTGTGCTCCCCTACAAACAGCAGTACAACACTTCCCTTTCTAGGTCAGGAAGGAGGAGTGAGGGAGATGTAAGGGCTGGTCTTGCTTTTGGTTCTAGGAGCATTGCAAGATGAAAACCATGTCTCTTGAGCAGTACCAAAGAAAAATAAACTAGGCATCCCACAAAGTCATCAAACATGTCTATTCACACTCCTAGTAAGTGACAGCTTCTACCTCTTGCAGCCAGTGGCATCAGCAGATGTTATGAATTTAGTGATCCAACATTTCAGTGAAGTGTAAACAAATTATGGTGAACAAATGGTCCTGAAATCTGAACTCAGATATTTTCTTAGAACTTGATAGGGTTTGCTTACAGGTCTAGCAGGGAACTTCCATTAAACTTTGGAGGAGCTTATGGGAAGTGCAGTCCCCTCATTTGCAGCAGACATCCTTCTTGGGAGATTCATTCTTCTTAAGCAGAAAACATTTTAGCCATTTAAAAACCCCTTGACTTTAAAGCTAGCAGGCATTCTGACACTGCATGCAGAAGGCTGGGCTCTCACTCATTTCCCAGGAGTCTTGAAGATTGCAGCCAAGTGCATGAGGATGCCAGAAAGATGCCTCCCACAGACTTGCAGGAACCCTTCTAGCTTTTTAAAACCTGAGAAGACCTTTGGTCCAAAGCTTTTCAGTGTGGAGTTCCCAGAAATGGCAACATGCAAAGAAAAAAACACCAAGCCCTGGAGGGCTAACTTTATTAATAATCCGCTTCTCCCTGATTAAAGTTGGTTGGGATAGAAACACTGAATCCCAAACCCAGGAAATTATGAGTGTGAAGCTGTCATGCCCAAATAAGCATGGCAGAGCTCCCAGTGACTTCACACAGTCAGCTCTCAAGTTACAGAAGCTGGAGCTGGATTTATAAGTGGCATCAACCAAACCTCCAAATCTAGGTCCTGAGGTACCTTCAAAGCCTAGACACAAACCTTGTGCCTCCTGCTATTGGCATGGACACCTAAATATTCAGAGGATGGAATGTTGCTCTCAATCCACTTGAGTGACAAAGTGCACACTCACTGGAAAGTTCAGAGACTGAGAGCCTGTTCTGCACTTTTATTGTACTTGAGGAGGAGACATGGGTGGATGGTGAACTGACTCTTGCCAATAGAAACATTGTTTCTTATTCACGGGGACATGCAGCAGCAAAACCAGAATTACTCAAAACAAATAGTACTGAAATTACTGGGGTCAAGGACAGTGGAGCCAAGAACACCCAAGAAGGGTGGGACACAGGTACCGTACATCATCCTGACATTTAAAAGGACTTTTTATAGTTTAACTCTCCTGGTCTCCTGAAGAGAGCCAGTGGTGCGAGAAAAACCTCTCCTTTCCACTTCTGGAGCTCTCTGCAAGGCCCAGCTAGTGTCCCTGGTTACAGACAGACCTTTCCTGCAGAGGAGGGCTCCAGCTGCCGAGGCTGCCAGGGGAGCCACAGAGCAGCTGCAAGTGCAGCCACCACAGTGAAGGAGTGGGGGTTTCCTCCATCCATCAAAGCACTGCAGCAATTGGACTTTCTGGCTTTGTGGTGGCCGTCACTGTGTGAGCCACGGCTGCTGACCCAAGCCACGGAGGGTCCCTGGATTTGCCTGTTACAGTGCCAGCACAGCTCGAGCCATGGAAGTGCAGTGTGTACAGAAATGCACAAACAGGTTTCAAACTACCATCCCAAGCAGCACAGAAACGAGCCCATCAGGGTTCCAAAACCACCCTGTTTTGGGCTCTGAACCTCAGTGCACCCAGCCTGGAGAGCACAGCTACCCCTCTGCTCCCATTTGCTGCAAAGCAAAGCAATGCAAAGCTTACACAAAGCCAGCTAGTTCAGAATCCCAGATTAGAAAGTGTCACCAGTTAATGTCACCTGATGGCATTGTTTAACTAGGGATATATATATATTTTTTTTTTTTTAAACTGCCTGTTTATAGCACTCACTTTGATAGAATAATCACAGCACTTAGTGTTGGCATTCATCTCCCTCATGTGACTCACCCCTTCCATTTTCCAGGGCTGAGCTGTGATTGCTGGAATGGTTCAGCTATCTGCACTGCTGCTGCAGACTGCCTGTGCCACCAGGCTCAGATCTGGAGCAGAAGTGCTGGAAGTCAATGGGAGTCCAGATCAGGAGGGTTTAATCACCCTGGCTCTTATCTATGCAGTTGGCTCTGCTGCCTGTCTGCTGACTGCAAAGGGACAGGGCCAGTCTGGGGTTCAAAAGGTAGATTTGGCTTCAGCCTCATCTCTAAATATGTATGGTCAGAGATAGCTTTATTTTACAGATACATATTGCTGCAAAATATATATATAGATATATATAAAGATATATTTCTGATTATATAATCCAAATTAAATACACAGAAGATTTTGAAAGCTTCCCCTCTTAAACAATGAGGGAAAATACCTTGTTTTGCACATACAAAAATTCTCCCAGGAGTTTGGAAGAAATATCCCTGCCTCCTGTCTCAAAAGCATCTAGAGAGTTCTTGAGGAGGTATTCCCAGGTGCCAGGGGTTGGCAAGGCAGAGCAGAGGCAACCAGAGCCCCCCTGCCCAGCCTTGGCACAGAGGAACCCAGGGGTGGTAAAGTGGCCATGCCCCCTGGCCCCAGTAACGAGGTGGGTGGCACAGCAGCTGCACTGAGCAATGTAAAGGTGGTGGGGAAATAATTTCAGTTTCCTGTAGGGTTTAATAATTTTACATATTTTTACATAAGCCAGTATAAAACCACTTGGCTTTTTTCAACAGCATTAGAAGCATGGATAAACATGCAGATTTCCATTAGCACTCCTTGAGCTCACTTTCTTGACAGTTTTCAGGAAAAACTGCCCATACATGTGTTGCCAATTTTTATGGAATTTTGGCGCAAATAATTTTTAACTACTTAATACAGATCACATTTATTATCACCATCAGTGGAAAAATTATCTTCCCAGATTTCCTTGTATCGCAAGCAGTGGGAATAAAATTTATTTACTCTGCAGTTATAGAAATATGTAAATCCATTAAAATACAGCATTGAATGTGTTTTCTCGAATTCCTATGCTGTTTGCAGCTTTGTTTCTGGCAGCACCAATATCCTTCTGCTGATTATTGGATTGCCCTTCAGCCTCTGAATAATTCCTGGAGTAAACTTATTGATTAATGCTCTTGTGACAGAGTAACTCATATGGCATTAGGGAGCTATTTCTGTTGCTGAAGTGCATTTGTACATGCACACATTTTGAGTTCACATTTGATGCATCTTGCAAGCTGTCCTAGAGTTTGCTGATATCCATCACCCCACTGCAGCTCCAGCTCTCCTGCTAAATTCCATTAAGCACTAGGGGTCACTCAACTGTATCAGAAACATAAAGAATTTACCAAGGATACATTTAATGAGGCTTCAGGGAGGGAAAGGATGACATGTACAAGTTACAGTTTTAGGAATCAGACCTAAACCTATAGTGGATAAAGTCTAAACTATGATGAGTCTCTGACAAATCCTCAGCATAGCCCCGTGCCAGGATTCTATCAGCAGACTGTGACCTACACTGTATCATGTGGTAGGACTTACCTGTAGCTGTAATTTACCATGCACTTTCTCTTTAGATAAAAAACAAACCCCAAATAAATATAGCAAATATCTCAAACACCCAAAAGCTGTTTGTGAATTCAAATTTTGTTGCTGTTACTGATGAGCCTTCTCACAGCTGTGCACAAGGAGATGGGAGTTCAGTTTTCTTGCAGTGAAGCTGGAGGCTGGTTCCCACCCCAAAAACCTGTGTGATTGCGGACACCTCTGTCCCTGCTGCAGGGGATTTGGGAGCCAAACAGGACCAATCTAGCAGTGAAAGCCTCAGCCTCAGCACATTCAGCCAGAGTAGAGGTGCTGAGCAGTGGAACAGGATACACAGAGCTGAAAATGGGAACGTTTCAGCTGTGTCAGAGCTCCTCTTGCCTTACCAGCTGTATCATTAAAGCAGCCTTGTTGCAGGTGTTCATCTACACTATCCCCACCCACTGCTTTAACTAAAGGTGGTATCTCTAACCTGCTCCAAGTGGAGGCCAGACTGGAAAAATTCAGGCTCTCTGCATTTCTCCTAATGATGGGAATGACCACTTCACTTGTTTACATCCATACAGTCCAGCTGCTCACACCACCTTCCTTTAAACACTTCCTCTGCCCCCACCCTCCACAGCCACCACACTGAAGGCTGCAGCACTGCAGTAACTGGGCAGGAAGACAAGCTCTAACTGCTGTGGCAAAGCAGCTGCTGAGGATTAGAAAAAAAACAGGCAGAGACTGCAAAAATACAAATTATTCAAGGCACAAGTAGGGTTTTGCATACCTCTCTCTGGGCTGTTGGGTCACTTAGCTGTTGTGCAATTCGTGCTGACTCCAGTGGTTGGGAAAGGTAAGAGAACCAAACAATAAAAGCAACCTTAAGGAAATCTAATTTAGGGAAGAGAATTGCACAGCAGTGCAGTTCTCAAAGTGACTCATAACAGGCAATACCATTCAGAGCCGGTGGTGTCCTTCCACTGCAGTGCAAAAGCTGTTTGTCCCATGCCTTTTGGAAAAGAGATACCTGCTTAAGTGAGGACGGCCAGTACCAACGTGCAAACAAACACCACCATGCCTCTGCAGGCAAAACTGTTTTCCTTTGCCACAACAAGCTGTGTAAGAACAGATGCAGACATTAGTCTAATTTGTGCTGCATTTTACTAAACTCCTCTCCTCAAGGTAGGCTGATGCCCCTTATTCTTTAAAGGCAAAAACATTTGGAAAATGTCTTGCTGTCTCCAAGACTGGGAAGAACCAGAAAGCTAAAACAAAAGGGGAAGGGGGAGCAACCCAAGCTCTTTGTTCCAGTTGGCATGAAGGAATCATTCTTACAATAGCTCATTTTCTCCTTCCCCCCAACAGCTGACAACTCATGGCAACTAAGGACAGGGCTGCTATTGTCGTTAAACAAATACTTGTCCAATCTACGTAGGAAAAAGAAGAGCTCCAGAGATGACGACATGTTCAAAATGCTCAAAATGCTCACAAGGGCATCCCAGGAGGCAAATAAAGAGACAGAGCAGTGGAGGAAAGGGTTCCTGAAGTGAAAACAGGGGACGGAGAAGTGGCCTTGCACATGCAGCTGCTGCGGAGGTTGAAGAGTCAGACTGCTTGACCCAGACAGGGACTTGGGCTCCAGGAGTCACCACAGATGCCAGGCTGTTGTCATCCTCTGCAAGCCCCTGCTTCTGCAACCGCAATTTTCTGGGGCACACTGCACACATCAGCATTCATTCCTGCATGAAGTGATGGCAAAGACAATTCTGAGCAATGGGAGAGCCCCCTTTCCTGAATCCTACCCATAAGACAGCTTATTGCAAGCATTCAATGACCAGTGTGCACTGAGGACACACACTTGAGATCTTTCACCAAAAATTGTTTTAAAAACCCATGAACAATCAATCAAACAAACAACTCACCACACTCCCACACAAAATGTGTTTATTGTTAGAAATCTCTTTTGGTACAAAGCCTGAACGCTCCCCCATACAAAGCATTTCTGCATGTTCACCACTCCAGCCACACACTTCAGGGGAGGATGGGGGCTATACATCACAACTTTAACATGCGGGATGGGTTCCAAACAAAGCACAACACACATGTTTTCCATGAGCAGTCCTAATCCTCAAAGCAGGGGCACGAATGACTACAGCCCAGACGTGGCAGCATTTGTGCAGTGGTTGGAGTAAGGTCAAGCCTGCTTTCGAGGTTATCAGCCTCCTCCTCCCACATGTCCCATAGGGCTGCAGCCCTTCCTTTCATGACAGGTTGTGCAGAAGAGCTCCTGCAGTCACAAGAGAGCTCGGTGGTGACGTGCCTGACATGGAGACAGAAGGCACACAAATGTGTCCCTCCTCTGCAGTGGCACTGAGGGACACAGCCAGAGGCTACAAGACCAAGAGGCACAAGAGTGGCTGGGGGAAGTCTGGCACAAGGAGCTTTTCAAGACCCTCATGACTTCATAGAGGTGACCCTTCAGTTGGGCAGGCTTTGTGGGCTCTTATTTATGGATTACTCCAACGGCTCCCAGTGTAAGCAACAGAATCATCTCAATCAAGCAACCTGAGGGCTCCCAAATGCACAGACTCACAAGTACTTATTGTGGTTTGTTCAACCCTGCAGAGGGCTTTGGTCACAAGGGATTTTACCCATTTGCAGTCCCAGATCTACAAAACTAACCTGCTGCCAGGCATCACCGACTGTCCAGACGGACCATGCTCCACAGAGCAAGGCTCTCTGGTAGGGGCAGAGGTGACATCCTGCGTGCCTGGTGCCAGACTCCTCCTTGGCTGCTCTTGCTGCCCTGGTCCTGACAACTTTGCATGTCTTCAGACATGCTTGCAACAGCCTGTTTATATTCATCACCACGAACATCTCGGTGCTTGCCAATGTTTTTAAACTGGTGCTGGCTCAGTTGCAAAAAACAGGATGGATGTGAGGAAAAGAAGAATCATGGGAATTTAAATTTCACTCCAAGTCTCAAAATTCCATCTTTTTCCAGCTGGATGCCACAGCGCACAGTATGTAAAGTCCCACAGCAGTGGCAATGCTGGGGAAGCCTGGCTGAAGAGCCCAACACTTCTTTGGTTACACTGCAACACTGGACAGTTGCAGTGATCTGCAGCTAAATCTGCTTTGGCTTCAGAGCAGCAGCATTCCCTGCACAAAGGTTGTGGATGTACAAGTCAACTCCACAAAACCGCTGTATCTTGTTGCCAGCCTCATGCAAACCCTTCAGCAAAATGCTGGCTACACACAGCTGTGCCCTGGCAGCAATGAAGTGGGACATGCAGCACCACAAGAGAGCACAGCCATAAAAAAAGGCTTTTATTATGCTAGCCCTCAGAGATGCTTTCACAAAAGGAGAAAAAAACCCTCAGCTTTTTCAGTCTGATAGGTTTTGTTTCTGAGAACATCATGCTTCGGTCTCTTATCAACTACTGAAGAGTTTGGAGGCTTTCAGATTGTGAAATACCTAAGAAGCCACAGCAGACAGGCACTATGCAGATAAACAATCTCAGCACAACAGCAGCTGCAGAAAGGCAGTAAACATGGCCTTCTGCAGCTAAACATTGTAAGACAAAAACAAGAAAGCATCCACAATTAGGGCAATTTATAACCTAAAATAAACCCGAAGACTGATGATGAACACGAGACCAAGAGAAACCATTCCTTCTATTTCACTAGTTTTGTAATTGCTTTGGAACAGGAGAGGAGAATAATTTAAGAGATTAGGTGAAAGTCACTCTTCATTCCTCATGAGTCTGATCCAGAGCTTATTGAAGTCAATTAAATGAATCCTACTCCAGGTCCACTGGATATTTTTTGATCAGGCCACAGGAGATGATTCCTAAAGCAACTGTGCATGAAGGATCAAGTTTGTTTCAGAAAAATATATTTCATCAGCACTTTCCTTTAAGGAAATCCCAGACTCCACGAGGCAGTTAAAACTCAATGCATCACAAAGCACACAAAGGTGAATTGCTCTGAACAGCATCAATTTAAGAAAACATTTGTTTTCAACATTTTTTCCACCCATTTACTGTGGTGATAAAAGAAAATATCACCTCTCTGCTCCTTCCCTCCAGCCCAGTGAACCTGCAGATTTGATCTTTCACTGTGTGCAGTCAGGAACATTCTTTCCTTGAATTTTTGTGTTATTTTTTTGTACAATAGTGAGGAAAACCTGAAAATGAGAAAAGCTGATAGCACATGACAAAAATAGGAGAATCTACATGCAGATTTGACTTAAACTGCTCTTAATTCATTATTTACAGTTGTTTGGCTTACAAATCAATGATGACTCTAAGTTGGAGTTTCCTCTGATATTCTGATTTTACAAGCAAGTTTTTATTCTGGCCTCCAGAAGGGGAAAATTAATGGTTCCTTCAGTCATTATCTTCTGGGTCATGTTTTTGGTTTGCTTTGGTTTTTTTTTTTCTGATAGGAACTTTCTGAAACAAAGGCCGAGTCAAGAAAAATACTGGTTTCTCAGCTTTATGCTAAAATAGAATGTTCTTCTTTAAGAAAACAAAGCCACAAAATCCTAAGCAAAAGAATCGCCCAGATCCACAATGTGTGCAGTGAAGAAATGTTCAGCAGTTCATGCAGGTGACTTCACTGGGTTAGTAGCTGCCTGTGCTCTGAAGCTCCTTGACAAACAGTCCTGCCTTTAACCTTTTCAGGATTGAACTAACTTCTTGTTGTCATTAAAATTAATTAAGACAATTTTGATGATTTTGTTATTTTGCAAAATAAACATTTCTCTCCTTTGGAACAGGTGCTCTTCCAGATATAACCAGCCCTGCAATGGAGATATTGTATATCTCCATCACTGCTGTACTAACAGATGTGTTCATTTCTGAATAACCTAAAATATTCATAATGAATGTGGAGCACAAACTGCCTCTCATGTCTGTACTCAAAACAGGTCTTAGAAATAGTGATGCTTATTTAATTAGGCCTATCTCAACAAGGTCTCTTTCAACAATTAAAAAAGGGGGAAAATAGAAAAATATTCCATGTTCTGTTCTAACTCTAAAGTTAGTACTGACTCCTGCTGCTAAGGTTGGTCTCAGGTTCCATCTCATCCAGAAAAACAATAAACAGAGCTGGTTTCTTAAGGCCTGTCATGTGTACTCTTCTCTATCAGGGTGCCTAATACCTACCCATCCTGCCCTAAATCTTCTCATCTTGCACATTCTAACACACCTCTCCTGATGCACTGACAGCATCCCACACTATTGTTACACAACAGAAAAGGATAACAGCTCATCAATACCTGAAAGACAAGTGATTCTTTGTGCCCACATGTCCTCTACTCGAAAAGCTCAGCTGTGCCATGGAAGTGAGTGCTTGGATCCCAGGGGAGTTTGAGCTCCACTTGGCACTGCTGGGAGCGGGGACATTTGACCTGAGGGGTGATGCAGCCATGGAGCTGCATCCAGGAGCAGGAGGGGACACAGAGTGTTCCTGCTAAGGTCTCTCTTCCTTGTTTGTAAGTCCAAGTGCTCTTATGGAAAGCTATGCAGTTACATCTCCTCCGTGAGCAGCAGGGCAACTGGCTCTGGTTTTAGGGAAGGATGAACTTGCCCAAGGACCAGAGTGCTGCAGCTTTGATGGGTTTTGTTGCTACTTTAACATGGTGGGTTTCTTCCCTCCTGCCCTTTTCCAGCTCTTACCCAGCAAACCCTGACTGTACTCTGAGAGGAGGAAGTCCTGAGCAATGAGTTTCAACTCCTTCAGCTGGCATGATTTGTGCATTCATGACCCATTCTACTTGGCCATTCTCACAGCAGTCACTGCACAGGAAAGGAATATAAAAGTTTTGCTCTGTTTCCACTCTTTCTCTAGATGAGAGCTCGTGTTAAGACAAGAAGTAGCTCCTCTCAAGTAGTGCAGCTAAGGACAGGCAGCAGGACTCTTAAGAACCCCTAAGGAAGACAAGGAGACCAGAAACATTTTGAGTCAGACTCTTACTTGTTATTAATTCCTGGCTTTTCCATTCTGGAGAGTGCTGTACATATGTAGCACTGGAGAAAACAGTATCTATCTTATTTTTGCTCAGTACTACCAAGTCTGGCAATCACAACATTGAACCTGAGGTTTACTATTTAGCTCTGCATTAATAGTGGGCTGGCCTGGACATTAATTTTCAAACTGGGGCAGAAACCACAAATGATTAAGGCTGAAATAGTTGTTAGCCATGAATGATAGGTTTTTGGAGCTTCCAAGTCCATTTTAAGTTGTTGTTCAAGATTTCTGGAAGACTTTTCACTGGTTGAACTAAGGCAAATAATGGTACATTTGTGTATTCCAGTGTCTGTTTTTTGTCAGTGTATTTGCACACATTTTGTTTTCCAGGACACGCTGATTCTGGAGAGACAGCAGACATTTGAGAAGGCTGAACTGAAGTGCAAACTGACCAATATATTAAAGCAGCAAAAGATGCAGAGGAGCCAAGTTCCTACAGAAGTGAAGACATAAGAGAGAAATAAAGAGAATAAAAAAATGCAGTGATATAGCCAGTTAATCTTACCTATTCTGGTTTTTTTTTTAGTTGCATTAGTTGCATCTCCTTAAGTATTTTTGCAAGAACCTTCTCGGGCAGGAGGAAGAGGAGGGGAGAAGCAGGCCTGCTGGGTTGGAAATAGAGGCTCTATGCAAGGATTATTGCCTAGACATGCCTTCCTACAAGGAAACACACCAAGCTGCAGAACTGTTCCCTTGGGAAGATGCAGCACTCTCAAAGCAGGTGATCAAGAGTACTTCTGCCACAGATTTTTATTTGCAATATTCCTGCCAGCAGAGCCCCGTTATTGAGCTTTCCCACTGCCCTGATCTGGTCTGTCTGTTCTGATATTTTTTAATTTGGAAAGTGATTTCTAAATCAGAAACATAGTGAAGAAAGAGGGACATGCCATCAGTCTCCATGGCCTGTTTGAACTTCGTACTAGTCTGAGCAACAGTGACTTGCCAATAGGATTTCAAGAATGCATGGAGCCTGCCTTATTTTTAAATTTGCTTGGGAATATACTTCTCAGCTGCTACACAGGAAACAGTCAGCCCACCCATTACAATTGCTTTCCTGAGACCAGATTTGAGGTATTTTATGAAGTCTGTGAGGTATATTTGAATAATTATGCAAGACTGGGGAACTGAGTTTCTTTGAGATCCCACATAAAGGACAAACAAAGTAAGTGCTGCGAAAGACAAACATAAACATGCCTGCAAGCACAATTGTTCACTCTGCCTTGAATTACAAAACACCATTTTTTACGTGGCTGGAGTCTTAGGTCATAGCAAGCGTCAGTGGAGAAGAATTCAGAGAGGCGAGGATGCAATATTCTAGAAATAAGTCTGGTAGGACCTGGCTTTGGAAGTAACTCTTCTCAGAGAAAAGGCTTTAATAATAAGCAACTGTATCAGATTTCTGCAAACACACTCTGAAGGTCGGCAGAGCAGCTGGCAGCAAGGCGAGTTCCGTGACCCTCTCCTGAACCCTTCAAACTCATTTCCTGTCAAACATCAGACCCAAGAGGACAAGCAGAAAGCTGTTAAGCTCTTTTCTAGAAGAGTCGGAGATTAGAATTCCAGTAATGGCGCAAATTCCTTTCCAGTTGTCCTGAACTGGCCACTTGCAGTGATTGCTGTGCCGTATGGCAGCCCTGGCCTCCTCTGGGGGAAGGAGGAGGGAGTGGGGGTGGAAGGAGGAGCAAGGCCATGGAAAATGGGATCCAGCTTTTCCGACAGCAAACAGCAGAGTCAGATGTGCCTCATTTACTGAAATTAGTGCTGCTTCCAGGGGATGGGAGCAGGTGCTGGGGATGGCCCAGCTGGTCCTGGGCAGCAGAGGAAAGCCTGGATGCCCTGTGCCTCTTCTCAAAGTCACCATGCTCATTCCAGCATGGGAAACACACAACTGCACAGAATCTGTGGAAACAGCTCTTAAGATCTCAGGTAACATCACTCTAAGATCTTTCTCTGTTCCAAAGGGAATCCAGCAGTTCAGACTACATGAATTTAAAAAGCCTAGCAAGGAATACCTATCCAGTTGCTTCTGCACAGAACCTTCCCACTGTTCTGCACCAGCTCTGCAAGGAGTCCAATTTCACGAGGAGTCACGGCAAGCACTTCAAATGCCCTTTGGGTTTATTTGGCAAGACCATTCTGGAGCCAGATTCTTCCATCCTGTACCATATCTGGACAGAAAGGTATTGTTCAACACCAAGACAGATCCCCTTTCCTTCCATCATAAGGAATCACCAGTATTTTTCTTTCTCTTTTTTTCATTTTTTAAGTTTACTCAGCCATCATCAACCTTTCAGCACCTCCATCTCTACAACAAAGAAAGAAATATTATTATGAAATTTTGGTTTTCCACGTTTCAGAGTTAAAAGGCAGCAGGGATCTGAAAACAAATCAGATAAACTTTAATTTATTGTATCTCAGTAGCTATCTTCAATTTCATCTTTCTTTCCAATTATACTGTTATAAACTAAACAATGTATCTAATTACATAGCAGACTATTTGTATTAAGATATAAATCTAATAATAAAGAAAAATGTTAAGGAAAGCAAGAGGAGTAAACTCTCAGCAAATTAATCAAAACATTTGCTTTCCATGTGGGTGAAAATGCGAATAAATCATTATGGACAGACTTGCTTGTGATTTTGTTTTTGTTTCTGTATTATTATGTCTATTATTGGCCAGAGGCTTATATTCAGTTCTGGACATGGGCCAGCTGCTGATAAAAAGCACTTCTATAGCAGGTGTATAAACTGAACAAATTCTACCATCAACAAAAAGTTAATATTTGACAGGATTTTTGGATTTGGGTCTGTTTCCTCTGGTCAGTTCATTAATACAAAGTTTAACTGCCTTCCTTCCCTAACCCAGAAATAGCAAACAACCTCTCCTCTTTCCTCCCAAATCACACAGCTCCTAATCACTGGTTTGTGTCCTGGGGACTCCACTGCTGCCTACAAATCACAATGGCCACCACACAATCCTTCATGTCAGAAAGGCTGGAGAATGCTTCAGCAGGATTAGATGTGTTTTCCAGATTTACTGCTGAAAATCCTGAGAAACCTAGGGATGAACAGAGAAGCTAACATTTTAGTTGAGCTTAGTGACTCTGAATTGGCCAGTGCAGCTGCTGGCTGAGCAGGCACTGACCTGCAGCCAGCACATAAAAATGCAGGGCTAAACAAAGAACAAATAAAAAAGGAAAACGCCACCCTCGGAGAAGAAGGCTTGAGCTCCCCTGGACAAACCACAGCATAACAAGAGCAGCTCCCACATCAAGGGCACAGCCAGACTCTGCTTGCCCCTCACAGGCTCTCTTTCCTGAAAGCAAAGGTTCTGTTCCATGGGTCAAGGATTCCCACATACTGGAGCAGCCTGATGAACAGCTACAGCCTTTACCAGTGAGTTCCATGGCTCCAACTGGGAATCTCTTTGTCCCCAGGATTTATTACAGGGCTCTCAACTGCTGGCTGCTCTTCCCAAGCATTTGGATCTGAACTTGAGCTTCACAGGTTCTCCCCTAATGAAGCCCTAGATGTGTTCAGGAGTATTCCTGAACTTTGAAAAGGCTTGGATGCACCTGGGGCACATTTCTAGCATTCATTTAACTGCAATAAATTAAAGAGTAGCTGTAACCTCTCTCAAACAGAGGAGGTGTGCACAAGCAGAAATTTGTACCTTTTGGGGTATTTTGAAGAAGAGTACAAGGACAGAGATTTATAACCAAATCCTGTAGAATGTGCTGAAAACCATGCTCCCAGGATACTAATCAAAGAGCATTGAGAGGCCTAGGACTCCAGACAAAACCAAGTTTTTCTTTCACTTGTATAAATCATTTTGTAGCAACCAAATCAAAAACTAAACTTGACAGTGCCAGGTCTCACTGACCTCACTCCAGGACAGCAGTAAATACATGTCTACCCTAATTAAGTTCCATTTGCGTTAACAAGTTAAAAACATATTTACTGCTGTTTTGATGGAGAACATTTGCATTTTCATCTATTCTTACAATTAGGGGCCTGTGGAAAGCTGAAAACAATTCCAAATTCATTATCAAAGTATAAATAAATCAGAGTAGCACTTCCCTGTGATGATATGTCCAAGGCATTTATGCTCAATAAAGCACAAGATATGTGAAGTTTACCCTAGAAAAAAGGATATCAGAATAAAACTAGAAGCAAAGTCTGTACTGCAGATGAATTTCAGATTATAGCAGAAAACATTCTTAAAAGCCACCAGGCTATATTGAGTAAGTTTTTTTGGGAGGTGTTACCTCCTCTGGTACCAGCTCACAGGATCAGCCCTATTCAGACATCAAGGCACAAGTGAGCTGAGGACAGGAGCACAAATGGCTTAGGAGGTCAGCACAAACTGTGCCCTGATCAAAACCAACCAAAACACTACCTGGAGACTTCCCCCATGCCTGGGTAGTCCTGTACAAATATGATTAATTTGACATCCTTTTTTACTGCTTAGCAGCCTGCAAGGAAAAGTAACACCTGGGGAGGCCCAGTTAAAGCTGGGTTTGATAGCAGTCACCACAGAACGTTGCAGGAACAGCTTTGTAATGCCCCGGATTGTTCTGGAGAACTCTGCTGGGAGATCTCAAGGTTTTGCTTGTTCTGGCTGACCATCATAGGAAGGAGCCATACAGAGCTAAATTAAAATATGAATATATGCAGGGTGATTGAAATTTAAAGGCTGCCTCGCTCAGAATATGCAGAGTTGGAAGGGACTCACAAGAGTCATTGAGTCCCAAAAATAATGGCAAGGAAGTGGAGCATGGCTGTGCTTCTGTCCCTCCTGCTCTTGAGCGGAGTGGATGCCAGCTGCCCAGAGAACTGAGAAAGGAGGCTGGGCTGCAGGTAGAGGCTTTGAAAGAAAATTGTTTCTGTCATGAACATTAAAGGAATTGGTGTGGATAATCACTGGAGAAGGAGGGAGCTACAGCTAATTGCATATCCCAGCAAGACACATAGTTCATTGAATGAGGTTACTAAAGGAGGCAAAAAGAGGACAAGGTTGGAACACTGCAAAAGCCAATGACTATTTCTACATTGAAGAGTTTAGAATAAGAGCTCCCAAGCAAATTGAAAAAAAGAAACTGAATTAGGTTCAGATGGTCTGCTCCTGAATAAACTTCACATTGGAAGATGTCACAAGGCACTGCTGAAACATCAATATGCATATCCCATGTAACAATACATTTATCTTTGGGGCATGGTGTGGGGAGAAAGAAAACCCCTCACAGGTCTCAACAAGGTTAGATCAGCATTATTTAATATTATCACTGAGAGCTAAACCCAATTTTTAACCAAAGGCTATGTGAGTGTGTGAAGTCCTTGAAACACAAACTAGGTCCAAGTAGTCTCTCTTTCCTTCTCTCCCTCTCTTCCCCCTGCCCAAATTCAATGTATACTCTACAATTGCATTGACAATTTGGAATCCAGTCTTACAGATACCTCAGGGTTTGGCATAAAAACAAATATTTGTCATCTGGAATAAAGCATCTGGGAAACTTGAGGAGCAACTTAACTAGGAATTGGTTAGAGTCTTCAGAAAACCTATTTTTTTTAGGAATTACAAAGGTAGAATTTAGGATTAGTTGTTTCTAGTGAACAGTATGCAGCATAGTGAGTGAATTTCACTCACTAGTAGAAAGTTATATTGTATCTGAATATTTAGTAAAAGTTTCTGAAGGACATTTTCTAACAATCTGAAATAATTTCTAGGAATTCTCTTGAAAGCATTAAGAAACATACTCTGTAGTTCTAGGATTCATTTAGGAAGACTAACCTCTCAAAAAAAACTAACCTCTCAAACCTTTTGCTTTTAACTTCCCATCTAAACAGTATTTTTTACACCCAAGGACAGTGTAGTAAAACAAAAACTTCCAGCAGTATTTAAATAGAATGTTCATCTTCCAAAGAGCAGGAGTTTGGTTGCAAAGCAAACATTGCAGCACTGTCATAAATGCTCAATAGCAGAGATATTATTACAGCAGAAATATTATTAACAGCAAGAGGAATTTTTAGGTCAAGAGTATCTCTCTAATAAGATTCCTAAAGACAAAAACCCTCACATCAATGAAAACAAGCAAAAATTACTCCCAAATCCTTCTCATCCAAGCACTTAGATCCTATAAGGTCATATTTGCAGTCCATAAGTTGTTCTGCATTAAGAAGGGAAAAGAAGTCTCAAGAAAAAAAAGAATCACAACCCCAAAGTGGCAGCCACTTTCAGTATAAATTAGGTGATCTCCTCTGTATTTTCAACTACAGTGTGCACAGAGTGAAAAAATGTCCTGCACTGTTTGTCCTCTTGGTCTTACTACACAAAGGACCAGAAGATCTAGAACAAGGAGACATAAATAATTTTGAAATACGCCACAACTTTGGAAATGCCCACCCAGAAAAACTATACAGAGTGTAAATTTTTGCTTTAATCAAGCCAAGAACTTGCCCAGATAATGACAGCAAGATGAGAAACTCAGGATAATCAGAATAAGTAGAACATCTGGATAACTATGAAAAAAAATGTAGGAGTAAACTATCACATTGCAGGAGTGAAAGCCTGACCCTGGTGCATACTTTTGTAGGACTTTAGAGATTGCAAGTGCTCTCTGGTATTATGGACAACAGTATTTTCTTATGGAAAAGGCAGAAGGACAGAGTATTTGTCCCTCTTGCTGAGCAGCAGGTGTGGGATGCTCCCTCTTGAGACTGCTCTGTATCCATGAACAGTTGCAGGCCTTCAAGTCATGTTCCTCACAGAATCCACTGCACTGCTCCAGCTCCCTCAAATCTCATGGTGGGATACAGATGTGGCTGGTTCCTGAGATAATTGAATGCTAAGATAAAAAGCAGATGAAGAGGACAGAAAAAAAAAAGATAAAGTACAATTCTCTGCTATTTCTGCCTCTCAATTCACAAGATCTTCCATTTGCCGCACTACAAAGCAATGGTTTCAGTTAGCACTTCCAGAACTAACTGGTGTTAACTTTTAACATGGGTTAAAAACACAGATAATTCATATTCAGCTCGAGGTTGTGTAGGCTTAATCAAATTCTTTATAGAAAATAACACTTTTATTTTGCTATGTGTCCATGCCCTGGTTTGGTTTGGTTTTAAATCACGAAATTTCCCTCATGATGTCTCTGAATTTTTGTCTTTGGAAAAATGAAAGAAATATCAAACCTGAGAGTTGGAGTTGTCCAGCCTTGGAGAAAAGAACACTCTGGGGAGTCCTTAGAGCACTTCCTAGTGCCTAAAGGGGCTACGAGAGAGCTGGAAAGGGACTTTTCCAAGTGCAGGTAGTGACAGGACAAGGGGGAATGGCTTAAAACTGAAGGAGGGCAGGGTTAAATTAGATATTGGAAAGAAATGCTTTACTGTGAGGGTGAGGAGGCACTGGCACAGGTTTCCCAGAGCAGCTGTGGATGCCCCATCCCTGAAGTGTTCAAAGCCAGCTTGGATGGGGCTTTGAGCAACCTGGGATAGCGGAAGGTGTCCCTGCCTATGGTAGAGGGGATGGAACTGGATGATCTTTAAGGTCCCTCCCAAGACATTCTAGGACTCTTTCCAATGAACAGAGCCACAGACCCTTCAGAAGGAATGCTTATAACTTTACCAAAACCAGAGTTAAAAGGAAGATGTGCTACTGTTTCTACATTCTAAATAGTGGAGAGTGGGAAAAAGGAAAAAAATGTAAATTAAATAAATGGTTCCAGAATGCTGAGCATGGATGCCAAAGACACAGAAGCATTTTTGTGGTGTTTTGACAAAGCAATTTTATCTGTGACACACTGTAACAATAGGCCAGAAAACTTAACCGGAACCCTGGCACCGACCAATACAAAGCCACGTCTAAGTACAGAGCAATGCCGGATGTGCATTGCAAACCATACGAACTGCAATGCAAATAATTTTCCAGTGCAAACCGTATGAAAAACCTCCATCTGAAGGCTCTGAGGCAGAGAAATAGTGGCAACACTGAGTCTGCAAGTATTGCTTATCTCTTTCCCACAGTGAAAACACTGCCAGCAAACCACGTTGGCAGCCGGGCTGGAACAGTGCCTGCATCACCCAGCACAGCCCTGCAGCTCATGTAAACACCAGCCAGCTCCACTGCATGTTGGGAGTCCTGCTCCTCTGTGCCATCAAACACTGTGAGTTGTATCACGTGCCTTCACTGAAGTTTGGTTTGAACCAGAACAACAGATATGCGTTTCCTGCGCTTTTAAAGAATTCCTGCAGCTCGGCAAGAGGGATCTGTCAAGCTTGGCCTTGAATCGTGACACGAGGAAATGTCTCTGACTTTCTTCTCCAGGTGGTTCTCTCACAGCATGGAGAGCAAACAGCCCTGCTGAAGTTCCTCTTTAATTGTCAGTCACTTCCTCTTTAGTTGTCACTCTAAGAGGCTGTACAGGAGCAGAGAGATGCCCTGCACTTCCCTGCAGGAGCAGCTTCCTGTCCTACTTCCATTTCCCAGTACTGGAGCTGTCCATCCAAAAGGGTGCAGTGACACTGAGAGAGGCACTGACACACCCTGGTGCTTTTTGCAAGAAGTCAGCACCACTGGACATTCCTTTATGTGCTGTAGCTTGGGAAAGAA